>BPLR01006705.1:0-17246 GCA_021605095.1 Caerostris extrusa
GTCAAAATTTAAAAAAATTGCCGATACAAATGACGCTTATTATTTAAAAACTTGCAAATATCTATTCAAATACAGAGAATTAAAATGCAGGTTAATTTAAAAAGCGGAACATTTCTCTAGTCAAAATACATGACTATAAAATACTATATACAGTAGAACCTCTGTAAGTCGAGCTTCAAAGGGGCGGCAAATAATTCGAGTTAGGCTCTGGAACACCGAGGGCGAGAGACGTGAGAAGATTCAAGAGGCAAGCGAGCAAAATTTTTTCGATCCTTCACAGCGAAACGTCAGAAATAACGCATTACGCCTAGTGAAAACCTTCCGAGTTGAAAGTTGGGCAACTCCAGCGGCGGACTGCAAACCGGTTCAGGCGACCGCGGTGAGGATAGTGATTGGTCAAAATTTTTCAGCACATCTTTCTCGCCTTGGTAAGCACGAGCCTTTATAAAGTTTTCGACATGGAGATTTGGACTTACTGGATTTTGTAAGAAAATATTCGACTTATAGAGGTCTAGATTCTTTCTAACTTATTTTTGAGACAGAGGTACAATAAATAAAAATTCAAGTTACAGAGACAATAAAGATGCTTATTTTTGCAACTTAAAAGTTATATTATGTACTACAAGAATAAAAATCAAAATAATTCCGAAACACATAATATTTTTAATTTTAAGGTTATTAAAAAAGCCAGTTATTTATTTATCTATTTGCTTTTTAGACAATTCGATCGTTCTCTATCTATCGCCAGAGTTCAAATGAAATCAATAGCAATAATAAGAATTATAATAAGAATATATTTCATAGAATTGGTTATTCTATTTACTGTATACTCATGCATTGTTTTCTAAGAAACAATGACGTGTATTGTCAGCAAATCCTTTAAGTCGAGTTACGGAGGGAAAATATATACCAAAATGGCTTGTGGGGATTGACTTATTTCGACATACAGAGAGTTGAAATTTCGAGTAATGGAGGTTTTGGGGCTTGAAGGGAAGATAAAAGATTTTCAAGTTGTGGAGGTTTTCGACTTAAAGAGGTTCTACTGTATTACCTAAAATCTCAGACTGAAATGACCCTCTAATGCAGTTTAAAGGTGGGTGAAAATTGCGAACCCTTCAGATGCTGCTTTTGGGATGTTTCTTCGAAATTGAGGTGACCTAAGGGATCAACGTTAACCCGAATGAAGTGATACTCCCATTAAAAAATGAAATAGTAAAATACCCCCTACCTCCCTCATGAACACCTCTACATCGAGGAAAACAATAAAACAAAAACTCGTTTTTCATAACCCATTATTTTTACTATCTAAATTATTATATAGCAAAAGTAGAGATTATTGGCATTATTTAATTTGTTAAAAAAAACAAGTAATATAAATTTCTATTTTTTTTTTTTTTTTTTTAAAGCCAATTCCTACTTTCACTACATTGCAGAAAGTCCTTTGTAAATAATTTTTCATTCATTTTTTAAGTTTATCTGGCGCCATCTATTGGTAGATATATGCAACTTAAATCTAAAAACAAAACTAAAATGAATTAATTAAATTTAATTACTGATTTAATATTTGAAAAAACTCTATTAACATCAATTGCCAACCACTACAAGTACCAAAAAATATATTTTGAACTCGAGTAGATAAATAAAAAGTATTTTATGAACGATTGAAAATTTGAACAAGATATATATAGGGAGAGTGTGAACTAATAGTAGGAATTGAATGACAGAATAAAGTGGAAATGACGTATGAATCAAAGTAAAAAAAGCATAAACAGAGAAAATTGTTCTAATGCAGTTGGCAATACAGAGACAGTTTATCTTTACGTTAACCCTCTTAACACACAAAGCAAGGGCTGCATTGCTGTTGCTCATTTAGCACTACCCAAGCGGTGCGTGTAGCTTGAAGATATACTACGGACGCGAGTAGCACTACATCCCCAAAACGCTCTATGATCTATTAGACCGGGACCTATGGATGAACATAAAAGTGAAGCTTACAGTCTTTTTTCTTGTAAATCGACGTTTCTCTCTCATACATCAATGATATTAAGTTAAAGATCCTATTTTTCCGAACAAATTCTACCAAGCAGCCTTGCTGTAGATATAAATCATTTTCTACAAGAGTCAAATCGGTTTACTACCATTTGGATGGAAACTAAAACGCGTTGGTTTCGTTTGCCAACTTTTGAAAAAGCAGAATTATCGTTCGACTCGATGTTGGTTTTTGGTCACGCATCAAAAGATTAATGGCCTTCTAAAGATTGCTGGAAGTTTGCTCGTAAGGGAAGATAATTAGACTAATTTTTTGAGTTTAAATTGCAAAACAAGCGTACAGATGAAAATTTGGCTAAATGGGCTGGAGAAAAGGATATAGATATGGCTTAAGAAAGCTGTGTGCCCGAGATGTGATAGATTTATTATTAGAGAAGCAAAAACAATTGCTCGATGTGCAACAAAACAAGCTGGATAATGTTTTTATGCACATTTGATATATTTTGAATTGCTTTACTTAATACGGGCAGAACCCAGCATATGCTGCCCATAAAAAAATGCATTGTAGAAAATTACATATCGCGAATATATTCTCCATGCTCCAATATATGTGTATCTAATTTTCATGGATATCGCTTGAGCGGTACATAAGATGAAATGCTGCAGCACTATCTGGTGGCAAGTAACAATAAAGTGGGTAGCGCGACCCTATTTTCTATACTGAATACATATTATTACCAATTTTCCCAGTGATTGGTTGAACGGTAAAAGAAGTTGATATACTGCAGTACCATCTTGTGGCGACTTACTACAAAGGGAAGCATGAAAACATTCTCCGTGTTTTGTCAAACACACACAAAAATTTCATCAAAATCGGTCCAGCCGTTTAAAAAGCAGCTCAGTGACAAATATATGTACAGAAGAATTATATCGATTGCAACCCCACCTACTGGGTCCAATTGTGAATCTAAACCATCCATGGACTCACTCAAACACACACAAAAATTCATCAAAATCGGTCAAGCTGTTTAGGAGGAGTTCAGTGACAAACACATATACAGAAGAATTATATATATCGATTGCAACGCCACCTACTGGGGTCAATTTTAAATCTAAATCCTCCATAAACCCCTCAAACACATACCAAAAATTTCATCAAAATCGGTCCAGCCGCTTAAGAGTAGTTCAGTGACAAACACACGCACAGAAGAATTATATCGATTACAGCGTATCTACCGGGTCCAATTGTGAATCTAAACCATTCAGGGATTCATCAAAAACACACAAAAAATTTCATCAAAATTGGTCAAGCCGTTTAGAAGGAGTTCAGTAACAAACACACGTACAGAAGAATTATAAATATAAAGATATATCGATTTCAGCGCCCCTAATGAAGTTCCAATTGCGAATCTAAACCATTCAGGGACCCACTCATACACACACAAAAATTTTCATCAAAATCGGTCAAGCTGTTTAGGAGTAGTTTAGTGACAAAAACACGTACAAAAGAATTATATATATAAAGATGATTCTAACATTAACTTGTTTACCAGTCAGTTTAGAATAATCAGTTTTCCTCAGAACAAAAATATCAAGTGCATGATAAGAAAGAGAAATTCTAGGAAACATATTGCCTCCATCCGTGAAAGAGTTTTACAATGGGATTCATTCTTCTTCATCCCCGTCATGATAACAAGCTCTTGTGAATACAATTTACCTATAATTACTTGTTAAGAACTAATCTCTCGAGTATTCTTACTGAACGCAGATATTGTTGAAAAGCAATCTTTGGTGATAAAGAAGTTTTCATTTCGCGCGTAGATAAATGATAAAATTTCCAAAACATACTGCTTTTAAAAAAATAATAATACATCGATTTTTTTTATTTTAATCTCACTATTATTAATCTATTTCAATTCTTTAAAATAAATAAACGTGCAAAACAAAACATACTAAAGAACTCAACTTTAAAATCTGAGACTTGCTGCTATTTGTTAAAATGCAGTCATAAAAGATAACATGGTTTCGTTTTGCGTTTTTTGAGTACATTGTTCTCAGCATTCTCCTCAAAAATCTATTCTTGTTTACACTTCAGTCATAAATATACAATAGATAAGGGGGTGTCTCAAAATGATTAGTACAAATATTAAGATGCACTTCACATGTGGTCCAGCGGTAATTATGCGCAGCTAATTGGCAGGGAGGACTCAGGTTCATATCCGTTGGTGGCCTCTGTTGCTCTCAGGAACGAGAAGCTTCGATGGCGATTGTGTGTAAAAAGAGTCTTGTATCGATAATGAGACTGCTTGGTGGGAGTTTTTCCGGTTTTCCCCCAAAACGACATGCAAGTCCAGTAGCACTTATATAAGTCCTACTGCAAAAAAAAATGTTCTAATCTCATTGCTGTTTCGTGGCATATATAAATGGACCACCGAACAAAATAGGCTAGCAGCTCATTGTTAAACTACCATATTATATTTTAACTTCCAATATAAAAAAACGAGTTATTTTAAAATATCAAATCTCATTCAGTTTCATTCTTCCACAGTCCAGCGGCCTGATGGCCAATTGGTTAGCACTCTGGCCTTTAGTACCACAGGCTTCTGGCTCGAATAATAACGGTGGCATGAATGTTTGTTAGTGGTTCGAATTCCACGTTAAACTGTAGGTCCGTTCTAATTAGCCTAAAGTGTGTACAAAATGACTGTGCAGCGACAAACCAAATCCGCATTCCAATGATCTGATGGCCAACTGGCTAGATCTCCTGCCTTTAGTAGCATAGGCTTCAGGCCCGAATCCCGGCGGCGGCATGGATTTGGTGGCAGCTTCGGCTCGAATAATAACGGTGGCATGAATGTTTGTGAGTGGTTCGAATTTCACGTTAAACTGTAGGTCCTGTTCTAATTAGCCGAAAGTGTGTACAAATGACTGTGTAGCGACAAACCAAATCCGCAGTTCAATGATCTGATGGCCAACTACAGATCTCTGGCCTTTAGCAGCACAGGCTTCAGGTCCGAATCTTGTAGTCTTAGGGTGATAAAACCCGTTTTGGCTTAGAAACGCCTAGCTGTGAGCAGTGAACATCATATTTTCTATTAGCTTTAAATCATATTTTATAATTTGTTTACTGTTCCTATAGAGATGTTTAAAGACTTTGCGATAGTTTTTTGGGGGGAGGAAGGGATCTGACCATCCTGTAAGACCTGAGATGCGACTTTAGATATATTAAGACCTGAGCGTGCCCGATTCGTGGCTCAGTGGCAACTTGCGACCCCAGAGCATTAGGTGGAGGTTCAATCAGCTGGCGGCATTGTTGTAGATCAAAACGAGGAGTCTCGATTGTGTTTGTGATGTTCAGCATCTTGCCTCGTTAGTCAGACTGCTGTTGGGAGTTTTCGGGGCTTTTCCCACACAATACGCAATGCGGAGTAGTTCTCCAAAAGTCCTCCAGGAAGGAACTGTCCTCCTTTTTTAACGACACCAAGTCAAGACTTCTCTACCTATGGGCGCTCCTAAGCAACAGAAGCTTTTTCCTCCTTCCATGAGAACACACGGACTAGACTTTGGATTTAGATGGGCACACATGGACGTGGTATAGATGCTTGTTGACGACCAGGTGGGATAAGAAAAGACTTGTACGTACCTTTGCTGGTACGCATTTCTTACCCTTTTTTTCTTAGTCAAATGTAAACTTTGACAGTTTCTTTTTCTTTTTTTCAATTGCTTTCTGGCTAGCTGACACTCGCTATCTATATCTTGTTCAAATTTTAAATCGTTCATAAAATGCTTTTCATTCATCCACTCAAGTTCAAATACATTTTTTTTAACTTGTAGTGGATGACACTTGATGTTAATACAGTTTTTTCAAATATTAATTCAGTAATTAAATTTAATTAATTAGTTTTAGTTTCTTTAGATTTAAGTTGCATATATCTGCCAATAGATGGCGCCAGATAAACTTAAAAAAATGAATGAAAATTATTTATAAAGGACTTTCTGCAATAGAGTGAAAAAAGTAGGAATTAACTTAAATTTTTTTATTTTTATATTACTTGTTTAACACTCATGTTATGAATAGAAATATTAAAAATTGCTTTTCATATCTTTTTTTTAATAATCAAATAAAAATATTTATATTCGCAAACGCAAACATATAACAATTAATTAATTTATTTTCCAGTGACACTTTTAATACCAATAGTAATTTTAATGACGAAGACGATAATTAAACCTGAATCGAATTGATAGCACTCAAGTTTCTTCCATTTAAATTTAATTCAAGGATAAACTCAAAATCGTCACAAAAATGTGTGGACGTCTTAGGTACATCTATAGCCCCCTATGTTTATTGGATTTTTGTAGTAATCAATGTAAAATGATAAGCATCAAATGATTTCAGTTAATTGCTTTTTTAATATTTATGTCTAAAAATGTTTGCTTACATAAATGTTATTCCAGATAGTATTTTAATGAATTTTAGTAGTGTAGATCTGTGATCTAACTTGATCCTGAAGTAGCAAGAAGGATCTTATTTTATTTTCAACATTAAACTATTTAAGATTGACTTAATGAAAAACGCAACATTATGTAAATTATTATTTTTATTTCTATTTGCTGTGATAAATTTTTGGCATGGAGAAGACTTTCTGATTATGGACAAAAATAAGATTGGTCTCGCATGTTACTTTTTTATAACTATTAATAGTTCTTTTTAGACAATTTTGAATATTTTTTTACTTTAGTTTTCTTTAGATGCTAGTAGCAATCGAAAAATTTATGAAGCTATATTTTCATTCTACAAAAGTATACTTCATGTTTGTGAAAATTGCAACACCATGAAGGACTTACGCGAATGAGCTGAAATTTTCAGGAAATGTAAAATTAGCGCATGATATGCAAATGATTAGAATTTCAAACTGTAGCGCTTGCGTATGCTGAGCAGCGCCCTCTGAACGGCGGATGGATCCGAATAAATAGACAGCTGTAGCGAGGCGAGTATGGTTATCGGTGGTTATCTTCTAGTGGTAAACGTTAGTTCAATCGTTACTATGCCTCTTCGACGAAAAAGAGAGCGAGATTTGAACAACTTACAGAGTTTGAACGGGGAGAATAATCGGGCCTTTCGTGAAGCTGGATTGTCTTATCGTGCAGTAGCCGCTCGTGTGCAGCGTAACAGCAGCACAGTGATGCGTCTTTGAAGCAGTGGCCGGACGAGTGTCGGACAACTCGGAAATCCGAGTGGACCTCGAAATGTGACATCAGCTCGCGATGATAGGCACCTGGTCCGCATGGCGCTGACGGACCGTACAGTTTCCTCTAGACAATTGGCAGCACAGTGGTCAATAGCTATAGGTGTTTCATTGTGTGCTTCATCAATTGTAGACGTCTGCTGCAGCGTGACTGCGCGCTAGGACTCTTTATACAGGATCCTCTCACGCTAGACCATCGCCGCCTGCGGCTACAATGGGCCGCTCAACATAGAGACTGGCGTGCTGATTGGCAGCATGTCGTATTTTCTGACGAATCCCGCTTTAATTTGTGGTACCATGATGGCCGCGTTCGTGTCAGACGCTATGGCCGGTGAACGCCACAGTGGACGAACACCTGAGTTATGGTCTGGAGTGCCATAGCATATCATGGACGATCTCAATTGCTAAGAATTGTGGCAATCTGAACAGCAACCGGTACATCAGTGAAGTTCTACAGCCCCAAGCTGTTCCTTCCTTCAAAGCTTGCCAGGTGCTGTATTTCAACAGGACAATGCCCGCCCTCATATCGATAGGCCTGTTCAATCCTTCTTTACAACGCGGTACAGCTTCTTCCTTGGCCTGCGTATTCCCCGGATATGTCGCCGATTGAACATGTGTGGGATTTTGTTGGTCAGCGTCTCACTCGTGATCCTAGTCCTGTTGCTTCTGCAGACGAACTTTGGGTGCGCATATAAACAATATGGAATGCTTCCCTTCCTCAGGCAGACATTCAAAATTTGTTTGACTCCACACCACGTCGTGTAGCAGCACTTATTGCGGCGCGTGGTGGCTACACAAAATGCTGATTCCGATCTCTCGTTATTGTTTGTTTGCTTTGAACATTTAATCATTTATTTGTACCACTACCACTCAACTGTGTATTAAATTTCATTCAATTATGACGATTGCGTCATGGTATTACAATTTTCACAAACACGAGTTTATAATTATACATAGAAAATGTAATGTGTACATATCGATAATCAAATATGTTATTAATAAAGTAAAAAATCATTTTTCCTTTTGTTTCATATTTTCATGAGTGGCAACATCATAACAATTGTTTATATTATGTATCAACAGCTGATATACTGTTATAAGAATAATCTATAATACATTGAATAAACCTTTTTAAAAAAAGTATACATTTCTGATCTTATGTACTTAAAAATATTTCTGCAAATAACAATGAAATTAACATTAAATAGTTATTATATTGCTTGAAAAAGAAATAACGAACTACTCTAACTACATTCATGTCCATAAATTAAGGACAATTCAGAATCACAGCCAGAAATTGAACTCTAAAATAAAAATTTCACCAGTAGAATTATCACACATCTTGAAGAAGAATACGCAAATTACAGGAAACCACCAGATGGCGCGGATAATCCGTCACAATGACGAGTGTAAGAGAGGGGTATATAGGAATGGTGGCAAAGAAGTAAAATAGTTCACAAGCGCTTTAAAAGCCTTTCAGTACAATAACCGCATAGTTATGGCACAAAGGAAGCATTTGGATGATTTTTACGTGGTAGAATTATCGGACGACTGGAATGTGGACGTACCCAGCTGGAAGTGTCCGAGGAACTTGAATCGCCCAGAGTGTCATCTCCAGGCTTTGGCAACGATTCCAAGATGATGGTAATGTGAGTAGATGTTACAGCACAGGTCGCCCCCGAGTTACAACACCGAATGAGAACCGGTATTTAGCAGTTACTGCCAAAAGAAACAGACGGAGCACAGCATCAGATCATCGTCTTGTCAGCTCCTTCAGCTAGCAGGAACGACAGTTTCAAGGCAGACCGTGTACAGACGCTTAGGCACATTGGTCTATATGCTCGTAGGCCTGTCAGATGTGTTGCATTTACCGCAACTCACTGTCGCCTGCGATTAACCTGGAGTAGAGAGCATGCATTGTGGACACCGCAACAGTGGTCTTGTGTGATGTTTTCCAGCGAGTCCAGGTTTAGTTTACAGTCTGATTCTCGCCGGACTTTCATATGGAGACCGCCAGGTATCCGTTACCACCAAGAGAACACCATTGAATGACACCGTTACGGTGGTGCAGGATGGCTCGTTTGGGGAGGAATTATTCTTGGTTCCAGAACTGACCTGCATGTTCAGAGTGCAACGATGACAGGCCACATCTATCGGATGTCATTCTGGAACAACATGTACGTTTGTATCGGGGCGCCATGGGTGCTGAATTTCTGTTTATGGATGACAACGCCCGACCTCACCGTGCAAACATTGTAGACGAATGCCATCAATTGGAGGATATCACCCGCATGGATTGGACAGCATACTCACCGGACTTGAATCCAATAGAGCATGTGTGGATATGCTTGGCCGACGAATTGCAGCCCGTCAACCCCTCCCACCTGTCAACCGGAACTTCGGAGGGCATTGCTTGATGAGTGGTGTAATATTCCCCAAGATCAGATTGATAATTTGATACTCAGCATGCCTAGGCGTTGTAAGGCCTGTATTGCATCGTCCGGGAGACATACCCATATTAACCATGTTATACTGTTTTTTGTAAATAGGTTCTTTTGAAATTTGCTCCAGGAGTAAAAATCGCAATTTTTATTAATTATGTCAAACATATAGCATCTTTTTTGCTCTTTACCTTTTGACTTTACAAATGCCTTTTACCTCTATAGACTTTACAAATATGTCAAATTTGTTTTGCTTTGTCTCTTTCTTTGCCCTGAACTTCATTATCCTTAATTTATGGACATGAGTGTATTATAACCCTAAAGAAATTGGCGAAATATTGGCAAAACATGCAGAGTTGCAAGATTATCTATTTTTTTTCAGGGGTATAAGATTCCAAATTTCAAACCAAGATATAAAATAATTCTGAATTACCATCACAATCCAACGTTTAGTACTCGTTCAGCAGTTCGGTTTTCACCATTTGAAAGAGATAGGCAGTGAGAAGATTCCTCCATCATAACTCTGCAAACAGCTTAAAGTGTTCTGTAAACAGCATTTCTCAAAGCAAAATTAACTATTAAAATAATTTATAGCATAATAAACTTTTACAAATAAGATCGTTTGAATCAATCTGAATTTTTAAAAGTAAACCAGTTCAACTTAGCAACAGCATTATCGAATACAGGAGAGGCCAACTTGCAGCCCTGCCTTTAATTTTTTTTCCGGCTCATGAGATTTATCATACTTTAACAAAATATATTTATTTTATAATGGTCAAAGTAGTGAAAAACCTAATGTATTAAAAAAATTCATTGTGTGTATATTATATTCAAAAATAAACTGATGAAATTATGAGAAAAAAATTAACTTTGACTTTTAAAATAATATTCTTGCGAATATATGGCAGATATTGCATGTTTTATTTATGAGTTCGCAGAATAATTAAATTATATTCTGCGAACTGCTAATGCGCGCTCGTCTTGAAACATCAAATATAACAGGTACTATGTTTCATTTTACACTCAAGATCCAAAAACATTATGACCACCTCATTTTGCAAATGAACTCGCCTGATGACGTGATCAGGTGGAAGTGGCATTAACTGCTGCTGGAGAGTCTGGAAGAATCATTCTTTCACAGGGTATCTGAACATCATTGCGGACCACTTTGCACCTTACATGGCCTTCTGTTTTTCCAGCTGAAAATGGAATATTCCAACAGGACAACGCCCCTGTCACAAGGCTAAATTAAAGTTGGAGTGGTTCCAGGAACATGATGCTGAATTCCAGTTAATGTCCTGGCCGCCTAACTCACCGGGATCGCAATCCGATAGAACACATTTGGGATGTCCTGGGACGGCAGCTCAGAGTTCAAAGACCACCAATTGCAATATCTCGGATTTGCGTGACCGTTGCTTAAACATCTGGTACAATCTGTCTCCGGCCATCTACCAGGACTTGTGGCATCCATGCCAGCAGGCGGGTTGAAGCTGTGTTGCGCGCCAAAGGTGGGCCAACTCGTTATTGACAGGTGGTCATAATGTTTTGGCTCTTGAGTGTATGTAAGTGACCATCCCAACATGCGCACAATTGATTGTTGATAGCAAAGCAAATCAGACTCTTAGTTGAAAGTTGTTAGCGCTTTTGGTTCATCTTACATCTGTGAATCATTTTATTTCGAAAATGAAATTGGCCAAATACAAAACAAGCTCAAACATAACGGACGCTAACCTGCAACACCATTACGATATGCAAATCCTCAAATTGAGATCGATTTGCAAAAGCTAAATGAAAGAATGGAGAAACAAATATCGCACTAGTAAAAATAAATATTTTTTAATGATTTTTTTTAATTTCGTTTACATTTATATATTTTTTATATTTCATTTTTTGTGTATATTTCTTAAAATGTATAGTAGTATCATTATTATTATATTATGTAACAATAATAGTAAACACAACAATAATAACTCATTGTGTTTTATTTTTTCACTCAAAAAATGTCTATAGTGGGTCTAAATCCAATATTTCTGGTCCTATGTACTTAAGAAATTAAAATTTCATTATTATTTCTGCAAAGAACAATGAAAATAGCATTAAAAACAGTCATTATATTGCTTGAAAAAAGAAATAACGAACTTCTCTAATTAAACTATTATAACCCTAAAGAAATTGGCGAAATATTGGCAAAACATTCCGAGTTGCAAGATTATCTATTTTTTCAGGGGTATAAGATTCCAAATTTCAACCAAGATATAAAATAATTCTGAATTACCATCACAATCTAATCGTTTAGTACTCGTTCAGCAGTTCGGTTTTCACCATTTGAAAGACATAGGCAGTGAGAAGATTCCTCCATCCTAACCCTAACTTTTCCTTTGTTCCGCCATCATAACTCTTCAAAACAGCTTAAAGTGTTCTGTAAACAGCATCTCTAAAAGCAAAATTAACCATTAAAATAATTTATAAGCATAATAAACTTTTACAAATAAGAACGTCTGATTCGATCTGAGTTTTAAAAAATAAACCAGTTCAACTTTAGCAATAGCATTATCTAATACAGGGGTGGCCAACCTGCAGCCCGCCTTGAATATTTTTCCGGCCCGTGAGATTTCTCACACTTTCACAAAATATGGTTTTATTTTATAATGGTCAAAGTAGTGAAAACCTAATGTATTAAAAATACTATACCTTAGTTGTGTATCCCTATATTCAAAAATTAGCTGTCGAAATTATAAGAAAAAATTAACTTTGATTTTAAAATAATATTCTTGCGAATATATGACAGATATTGCATGTTTTATTTATCAGTTCGCAGAATAATTAAATTATATTCTCGTGAACTCATCTTGAACATCTAATAACAGGTTCTATGTACCACATATAGCGACTTATCCACTCAGTTGACTCCATAAAAAAAGTCGCCAAATCCCAACGGCGCCTATTTTGCGATTTGGCCCACTATTTTTCAATTACTTCTATTAGCTCACACTCTCCTATATATATCTTGTTCAAATTTTCAATCGTTCATAAAATACTTTTTATTCATCCACTTAGTTCTCACATTTTTTTTTGAACTTGTAGTGGATGACACTTTTGATGTTAATACAATTTTTTTCAAATATTAATTCAGTAATTAAATTTAATTAGTATTAATTTTTTTTTTTTGGATTTAAGTTGCATATATCAACCAATAGATGGTGCCAGATAAACTTAAAAAATGAATGAAAATTATTTATAAAAGGACTTTCTGCACGGTATAGTGAAAAAAAGCAGGAATTGACTTAAAAAATTTTTTTATATTACTTGTTATGAATGAAGTTTTTCTAAAAAAAAAAAACATCTCATTAATTTGAAATGCAGATATTGATATATTGCCAGATTCATGAAGTTATAAACGTTTTCTCCTCCAGTCAGTTTGAGGTTTAAGGAGTCCCATGGCCTTATATGGGCCTCATCTCTAGCTGAGAGTAAGTCACATGGTGATATAAAAACATTAATAAACAACAATGCAGTAAGTAACCATTTACTTACGCTTAGTAATAAACGCTTTCTTCCATAAAATGATTCGCGGTAACGTCGTTCTTTTCAGAAACAAGTAAACTCGACAGCGGTGTGACACCATGTATTAGTGGCTCACACTGACAAATCAGACTGTTTGGGTGAGAATTTTATTGGTTTTCTACAAAAGACCTAAAAGTGACAGAGACGGGGTTTAGAAATGCATCCTGGAAGACAATGTCCTCAAATCTTCGCAATTTGTTCTTGGGATACGTAAATAAAACGAGATTTCCGATTTTTAAAAGGGGAATGGCATCAAAGCTGTTGCACAATATTAGGAACTATAATTTATTCTTTTTACAAAAAATATGAATTCTTGAAAATAAAAAAAAAAACATTCATATGCTTTTGCTGTTGCATGTTGATAATTGCTATTATTCTTAAAATTTATTTTTTATGTTAAATGCATACAAAAACTATTTTAAGGTAATCGAGTATTATTAATACACGTTTCACGATTTTGGTTCGAATTTTTGCATGGAAAAAATTAAGTGTTTATTGAATATGGTGGTAAAAAAAGGCCTAGTTGCATGCTGGTCTTTATTACGAATAATGAAAATACACGAAATTTAATCAAGCAATAAATTTATTTAAAAGCGCTTTACGATCTTATATACAAAGATTATATTCAAAGTACGATTATGATATTTTCTTCCACAAAAATATAGCAAAAAAACCTCGCACAGTTCTAAATATTTTAAATTAAATACTTATCCTGACGATTTTCTCCTGTTCTGACTGGTTTATTACCCACAACTGTCTAGATGAACTGTTCATGACTAGACAACTGTCTGTTCGCTTTTCTCTAATTTGACCTTTGTTCATTCTGCTTTATTTTTTGTTTGATTTCATCAACATCTACACTATTGAAATGTTTGTTATTTTTCATTTTATAATTTTTATTAAATAAATAATACTTTTAAAAAAGGCATTTAATTATCTCTTTTTCTTATTAACTCAAAGGGCATGAGACCACCGCTATGTTTCAACATCTACAAAAAGGAGCTAGAGGCCGCTACGCGACCAAAGGATCTCCATAATAACCTACAATAAAAGATTATATTCAAATAAAATGTGGAAATTTGCGCCAAATTTTTTAAGAGGATTTGTATGTTACATTTAACAATGCAATTAAAATATTGGATTTTTTTTTATTTAGGTGCAAATTCATATTATTCATGATGCAAAATTGTAGAATTATTTTGTAAAGATAACAAGGCTCACAGCCAGGATTTTTTCTTGGGGTAAGGATTCAACAAAATAAAGAATAACCGTTTAAGAAATCTCATAAAGTCATACTAAACTGTAAGTATTAGAAATGTATCTGAAGTTAAAATTCCATATATTAATTATTTTTACACATAATTTGATTCAAATATATAAAAACTTAACATTAAAACAAAAAAAGTCTAAAAAATTTAATTTATAAAATATTGTAAGCAAATTATAAATTAAAAATTTAATTCACTTTTGCCAGCTCATCGAATACTTCGTTTACGACAACTTCACTAATTCGATGGATATTTAGTAAGAATAAACCCGGAAAATGGCAGTTCAATCAACCAAATTAAAGAGCAATAAAAAATTGATACTGATAATGAAATGGGGGGTTAATTTTTGAATGATTTATTTATCATTTAATTTTCCATTAAATTAAATGATAAATAAATTTTTCTCTTTCTTTTTAATTCATTCGTTATTTTAAATCAGAGATTCATATATTTAAATTCTTTGTATTTTCCAAAAATAAATAATATAACATAATAAGAAAGTAAATTATAAATTTGATGCGCGATATTACATAATTTGCAACTTTTTAATCAGAATTATACTGTATCAATCTAATTATTCAATTAAATATAAAATAACTACGTCTTTATTTCTAACAATTATGTTATTCTTTTGCAATAAAATATAGCATTGCAATTCATTTTAATATTGCATCTATTCCTTGAAGAGCTAGCTATACTTATGTATATAAAATACTAAAAAAGAATACATAATGTATTTAATAAGCTATTATGTATAGCTAGCTATATATTTAATAATATATAGTTAGTTATGCATAATGTATTTAAAAATTTTGTTTGCGAATGCATTGATATGCAAATATACGTGTCCGAAATGTTTTATCTTTTAGAGCCATTAATTATATACAAAAATATTTACAACAGGAATTATTCCACAATGCTGCATTGTAATTCACAAAGTGTGATTGCTGCGCAAATATAGTATGGGTCCAAAATGTTGTATCTTTTCGAGCCGTACATTATGTACTAGTGTGCCGAAAAGTAAGATAAATTATTTTTTTTTTTTACCAATTAATTTGGTATTTTATAACACTTGGATCAATCCTTGATATTGTAATAAGTTGAATACTAATTATTACTGTATCAAAAATATAAGTAATAATTATCCATACATTTGAACATGAAATATTTTATGTTGTTAAAAAAAAAATATTTAAACTGTTGTATTACTATTGTAATCCAAAAGACTATTAATAATACTTAAAAACTACTAGAAACTATTAATAAAACCCAAAGAAATACAAAAAATATTACTTATTATTGTAATCCAAGATACGATTTGCTTTATAAGATGTTATGTTTTGTTTTTCTACAAAAACAGATGCAATTGTATTAAAATTATATGTTAAGAAAATAATATATTCTATATATATGTACACTAACATACGAATAATATATCACAAAAATAATATTTAAACAAAATAAATATTTAGAATTAACACACTTCAGAAAAATAATCACAATTCAAAAATAATGATTCTAGAAAAAAAAAAAGAATGAACTAAATTTACAAGGGAAAATACAACTTAAATATGAGGGCGAGTAAACATGATTAAATATTAATTTATATCAATATTCTAATTTTTTGTTGATTTTTAAAATGTGCAATGCTCATTATTTATACGTCTTACCTTCAGTAGCAACATTCTTCATCAATATAATAATTAGGTTGTAAACTTGTAGAACTTTTTCTTCTTACCTTAATAAATAATCACAATTCTATGAATTGAAAGAGAAAAAATGATAAAGATAACTCTATCTCATTTTTAATAAGAAGTAGATTTTTATCTACAACTATTTATAAAAAGAAGTTTCCTTTTCGTTTTTATTATCGTTATTTTTGAAAATTATTATGCTATTCGATTTAATTGCTTTTTTTGTTAACTAATAACCATTACAGTTAATTTTTTTCATCTGTAATCATTGTAACTTATTATTTGCACTTAGTTATGAAAGAAATTGCGTATATTCGGTGTTATCTAGGACAGAGATACATAGAATGAATATAATAACAGTTAATATTTTTTTCATCGCTAATCTTCTTTTTTTTTTTGTTCTTATGCAGCTGGCAAACAGACAGTTGTCTTGGATGCCTTAAGGCAAGCGCTGCACTTACGTTATTCACTTAGCACTACCCAGAAGGTGCGCGTAGCTTGAAGGTAACCTAGGGACGCGAACTAACAATACCCCCCACAATGCTCTACGATCATGTTAGACAGGACCTACAGTTTAAAATTGATTCCGAACCACTACAAATATTCACGGCACCGCCGGGACTCCGAACCCGAAACCTGTGGTACCGAGCGCCAGCCACTCAGTCCATTCGGGCCCAACATCATCGTTAATCATTGTAACTTATTATTTGCCACTTACTTATGAAAGAAATTGTAATATATTCGGTGTTATCTAGGATATATACATAGATTTTTTATGACTAGCATAAATTGAGAGCGAGGTTTCTGAAAGGATCACCAAAAATACAATGTAAAAATTTATCATACTTTATATATATATATATCCTAGATACATTGAATATGCTACAATTTCTTTTACAAATAAGTGGCAAATAATATGTTACAAATGATTGATGATGAAAAAAATAACTGTAATGGCTATTGGTTAATAATTCTTTGATAACAGCGCAGCAGGTTCATTCTACTCATAAGGGTCATTTTTAATGCTATTCGTGATTTTAA
>BPLR01006706.1:0-18314 GCA_021605095.1 Caerostris extrusa
CTCTGAAGGAGACTTTACCTCTGGGTGACCCACAGAACAGAATGAGGCGCACGTACGGTTAGAATCTATTTCAAGGTGGAATTTGATGATTATCTCTTATGTAATTGTGACTGTAACTATGTAATAAGTTACGTGAGAGAACTGTTCAGAACATTAGCGAACTTTTTCTTTTGATGTAATATTTTCTTTCATCAAACTCTTTTGGAGTTACGAAATGACTGCGCTATCAACATGATGCCCCCAGAAGACTCATTAAAAAAGATCCATAGCTTTTATACATTATTTTTATCTTTATTTATTTATGAAAAATTATTATTTATTTGATTATTTATATACGAAAAACTACTATTTATTTGATTATTTATGTATGAAAAATTATTATTTATTTGATTATTTATATTCGAAAAACTACTATTTATTTGATTATTTATGTATGAAAAATTATTTATTTATGAAAATCTCAATATAAATCAATATGTTTCATATACAGGGGATTATAATTAAAGTCCCACTTTAAAATGCTGTAAAAAAGACCACTCATCACAATGAGGTTATTTGAACTGAAGTTATTTGAAGGAGGGAAACGGTACGGCACCAAAAAAGTTCCAAACCGGCATAAAAAAGTGAATTCGACTGCCAGTGATAATTTGAATCGAAATGACAACGCATTAGGCATTGGTTGCATATTTAACCAACTGTAGTGTTCAGTGCTTGATTATTTCGGTTTTTGACGGAAAATGACTTCCAAGTCATTCAACAGTTGTGACACTTAGTGGAAAGCCCATTCACACGGCAAATCATACCCAATTTGATGGAAAATCGGTGGAATTTTTTTGATGCCATATCGTTTTCTGCCTTCTTCAGTATCTTCAGTTCAAATTTGAACTTATTGTGAAAAGTGGTTCTTTTTTTAGCATTTTCAAGTAGAATTTTAATTTATAATCACCCTGCACATATCATATGAAATTTATTCATTTTTCTGATTTTTATCCTGAACAAACAACTTATATACAATACTAGCAGAACCCGTATTATGTGGTCCTGCCAAAAAAAAAAAAAATGCATTGCAAAAATTGCATATCGCCAATCTATTCTCCATGTTTTCAATATATGTGCAGACTAATGTTTCGAGATATCGTTTGTACGGCATATAAAGGAAATGCTTCAGCACTCTCTGGTGGCAAGTAACACTGAAGTGGAAAAGCAGAACCTGTTTTTCCATACTCGAATACATATTATCATGTTTAATAGTGATTGGACGGTATAGAAATTGATGAACTGCATCATCATCTGCTGTCGACTTAGAACAAAGGAGATAGCCTAAAAAGATTCTCCATGTTTTGTTTTATCTTAATGCGAGTTGATGAACAATGATTTTCGTCAATCCCTGAGATATATAAATGAATAAACTTGATGGTTTGCCAAACGGGCAACATATAATTGATAATTAGGGTTCAAATATTGAGGAGAGGGGTGTGGATGATATGCGGAAATATCTTTAGAAAAAACACCCTAGAATCGATCCGATTGCAGCTCCACCTACCGGGTCCAATGTGAATCTAAACCCTCAGGAACCCACTTAAACACACACAAAAAGTTCATCAAAATCGGTAAAGTCGATTAGGAGAAGTTCAGTGACAAACACATGTACAGAAGAATTAAATTGATTGCAAGCCAGCTATCGGGTCAAATCGTGAAACTAAACCATCCAGGGACCCCTCAAACGCACACAAAAAATTTCATCAAAAATCTGTCCAGCCGTTTATTAGGAGTCAATGACAAAACATGTACAAAAGAAATATATATTATAACGATTATTTAAAATGATTCTGCTTTCCATCAATGATGAGTGTAAAATGTAATAAAAATTTTTTATCTGACTTTTTTTACAAATTACATATTATGATGAAAGGTTTGCAAGTCATCGTCAATATCGACTATCGATTTATCTAAGTGTCGATAATTTCTCATAAAATGTATCATCAAAATTTCCCAATCTATAAAAACCTCAAATTACCATCAAATTGGCGATACAACATCTAACTGACGCATTTAAATTAATAAGCAATTTTAACTGCAGACAATTATATTTATACAAATAATAATTCACATAATGATATAAATCTAATCCATTTTATTTTAATATAATTGAGATTCCTTTATTTTAAAACAATATCATCCTATTATAATGGAAAATATAGTGATAAAATTATAAGAAATCATTAAAGTATTTTAATAAATATATTTTATGAATGAAAAAATAATGGTCAGGAAAATTATTTTGCCATTATGATTTAAGTTTTCGATAACTTTATATTAAAAGTAATAGAAATTTATTTTCATTCATCATCCTGATTCAATAATTTAATAGAATTTTGATAAAATAATAATTCAATAATTTAATAGAATTTTGTACCAAATTTTTGCAAATCAAAAGAATATATGAACTTCTATTTAGAATTTCCCAATAATATTTCATGTATTGATATAGAAGGCTCAAGCAAATTGAAAAAAAATGAAGCAATTTATATTGAAAATTTAATGACATGATTATGATATTCGCATTTTCAGAATTGTTACTGAAAGTAAGCACTGATTAGTCTATCTATTATTATCACAAAAGAGTGAAGTATCGATTTTAATAAAAAGTTTGAAAATTGGGATTTTTTTGCAAGCACCCTTTTTATGCAACAATGCAGAAGCAAACAAAGCACAATGATAAAAATTGTGCTTATAAAAAGTATTTTATTTCCAATCAGGTTTTTATTACCATTTCCATTCCTCAAGCCCGATATAAAAAGAGTTCATCAGTTTAGCTCTAGATTAGAGGTTTGGTTTGTCGCTCTACGGTCATTTTGTGCTCGCTTTAGGCTCATTAGACCGAGACCTACAGTTTAACGTGGATTCCGAACCACTCACAAACACCCCTGCCACCTCCAGGATTCGAACATAAAGCCTTTGATGCAAAGGCCAGAACACTAGCCAATTGGCCATCAGACCGCAGGAGATGAGAGAAGGGTACGGGTTTTCTAGATGATGGGCAATGTTAGTTCCAAATTACAGTGGTACATTGAGGAGGAAATAGGTAAGATACGGGGGTGGGGTCAAATTTAAATTCACTGTAAACCTCCATTGCTGTCATTGCTTTTAGAAACGAAGACCCAATGACGGTTACGACGACGGGCAGACTGCTTGGTTAGAATTATTCGAGTTTCTCTCATAAGACACACAAATACGGTGAAATTTCCCCAGAAGGCTTTATCGCCCCTCGGTGAGCTTTTCTAATCTGCCGTGTTATTTATATTGTGAATGATTTGGTATTTAAAACGCGATCAATTTGAGAATTGATAGAAATATTACATTTTCCGAGCTAAAAAAGTATGGATTCTTAAAAAAATATACATTGTAACCGTGGTTCTACCTACGAAACCATGTTTCCTCCTATGCACTGCTAGAGCAATTCTGCAGAAGAAATCGTTAGTAGGCTTCCATACTCCCGTCAGAGAGGACGTACGGCAAAACAGGCGCTGCTGTTCGTTACGAGCTCTCATCCCGAGAGTTGGTAGTGAATGGTTCCGCAACTGTATATTAGCTACTTCAGAGACATTTCATTTACACCCGTGAGAAGATATTGTCTGCACTATCTTGTGCATAAATTGGCTTACAGACTCTCATCCAGAGTGGAAATATATTTCGCTATCCAGCGTGTATCAAGAATAACTTTATTTACAGCTAGAAGTGGAATCCTACCACGAATGTATAACTAAATGTTTAAATATTATCTTTAATTGTAATTGTGGTGGTGTTGTTTATGTGCTGTGGAAATAAATCTGTATGTTATTGGACTTGTGACTCGACTTGACCACACCGAGTTCCAGCGGTACAAACATCAAACGACGACATCTACTACAATATATACACACACACACATATATATATTCTATAAGAATGATTTAATGTAACTTTCTTGAATTATTATATGGAGTTGGGTGGTTTTTTTTTATCTGTTCTAAATACGAACATCAGATAACAATTCCAGACTTCATTAGTTGTTATTTACTTTAAAAATAAGAAAGAAAGAATCATAAATAACTTCAATTCAAGTCGGCATTTTTTAATAATATAGGAATAAATTCGTATTTTTCAAAATCTCTGTCATTTAAAGAACAAAAGGGATATCTGAAAAATGTTAAGACCCATTTAATGAGAGCTCAACATCATTTTTGTGTTCTGGGTTATATTATTGTATTTTTTTTTTTTTTTCATTTCCTAAGCATCTCAAGAAATGAATAATATTTAAAATTCACAATAGCTTATAAAAAATATCTTTTAATACTACACAAAAAATGATGTCACTGTTACCGAGTAATTGCCATAAAAGTGACTAATCTGAATTTAATGAAGTTGGAGAAAATAGTTTTAAATCTTTTTCTGTATTAAATCAATGCATTTTTAAACGACAATAATTTTTATATAGTTAACTACATAGAATACGATTAAAATGCAATTTCATAGCTGTAGATAAAAACAACGGGACCTGCTGGCGAGTGACTAGCGCTCTGGTGCTCAATGCCACAGGTTTCCGGTTCGAACCCAGTGTACCATGGATGTTTGTAGTGGTTCGGAATCTATTTTAAACAGTAGGCCAATTCTAATATGACTATGAAGAGTTGGGCGTACGGGCTGACAGCCCTACCTCTCGTAAAAGGAAAACATCACCTGTCTCGAAATCTGCCAATAGGCAGACTGTCTTGGCCCACCATGGGGCTGTTGCCGTGACGAAAAAGAAGGTAAAACCCTAACTAACAATTGCACATTGAATGTTACAATGAATAATTGGTGAGCCCTACACATTTATATAATTATTAGATAAGGAATACTATATTCTCAGTATAATGGCTAGGTAAAGAACGATAACGGCATCTAATGCCATCGGGTTATATATGTCTGATATTTCGCTGCACTCTTGTTCAAGATCGAGCGTTGTTGCCATTGAGCTGTTAAAATTTCACTTCAATCGATATACTATCGTATGAGATAGTATACTGTATCATCAGATCAGGAGTAAGGTTGTATAACTATATGCTTGGAAAAACTGGTCAAACTTCATCATACATTGATGGAATAATCATCTATCCCAAGACAGAATCGTGTTTCATCACTAAACACTACATGAACCCCGTCTGCTTACTCCATGATAATCGAATACGATTCCATTTCAGATGGCTTGTATGTTGGGGAGGCAAGTTAAAGACAGATCTTAAAAGATGTAGATCATGCCTCTTCCTTAGTCAAAAGGCATGAGATGGAGGGGGTACATCAGAAATATATATGCACAGAATAGTGAGAAATTCAATAATACAACCACTAGCAAAGACAGTGACTGCTTTAGCAGCAAACCAGTAAGTGTGGTGAGACTTTTCTCAGCACTGAGGCTTATCAAAAGTTGAAAAGAAGATCTTACAGAAGCTATTCTTCTTATTAAGAAAAAAAAAAAATAAGATTTAATGTATTTATAAATACAACAACTTGTGATTACAATTTAGAATTTTCTTTTACTTGTCTTAAGCTATTCTATAATACTTTGGTGACTTTTAATGCAGTACTGTCATTTTGTAAGACATAGATTTTCTGTATGCAAATTGAACACAATGACAATTTAAGTAAGTGCAAATACTATACCTTCAAAACTGTAAAAAATACTTCCTTGTTTTGTTTTTAAAAATATATTTCAATAAAAGTCATTGAATTTATTTCATTTTCTAAATCCATTATTAAAGTTCATAGTACGGGTTGATTATAATTAAAATCCCACTTTCAAAAGGCTGTCAAAAAGAACCATCCTTCACAATGAGTTCAAATTTGAACTGAAGATACTTGAAAATAGGACATCAAAAGAAATTCCAAAGTGCATTAATAGATGACGCTGTAAGCTGCAAAAGAAAGTGAATTCGGCTGCCAGTGATATTTCGAATGAAATGGCAACGTATTTGGCATGAGTTGCACATTCAACCAACTGTAGTGTTCAATGTACTTGATCGTTTCGGTTTTTTAACGGAAAAAATGACTTCCAAGTCATTGAACTGTTGTGACTGTTAGTGGAAAGCCCATCCACCACGGCAGGGTTATACCAAATTGGATGGGAAAAAACGGGTGGAACTTTTGGGGAACTTTTTTTTTATGCCATACCGTTTCCCCTTTCTTCAAGTATCTTCAGTTTAAATCTGAACTTGTCTTGACAAATGTTTCTTTTTACAGTATTTTGAAAGTGGGACTTTATAATTAAAGTCATGTATCCTAATATTATAATTAAAGTTCTCTATCCTAATCCTGACCATCCGTCCTATAAGAATCAGGAATTAGGGAAAGTCGGTATAGAAAATTCGATTTATGAGCCCGAACGTTTTGGCCCCATTCCCCACCCCCGTTAGCAATACCTGCCATCTTACGCGCCAATGGCGTGATACTTCAAATTTTCTAAGAAAATTAAGGTTTTTATTAGAATAATCTCTACAATAGCAAATTTCTCATTTCCACGCAACAAAGTGTTGCACTCCTTCTGCGTGTTGTAATGCGAAATAAAACCTGATTAAATATCCCATGATTCACCTTGAAATTTGATAGAAAGCATGCATATCAGATCTCAACAAAGAATGAAAACGTCTTAGAAACTGATATCCGAGCGGTTTTTGGAATCTTCAGCTTCAGTGAGTATAACTCGTTCATAGCAGGTTCCCATTAACTGGTTATTTTTCATTATTTTTATGGAATGAATATTATTATATTGGGCCACTTTTTTCATTTTTTAAGGCTTCATTGCTTATCTTCGAATCAAATTTCCGCCTCTTACGATTAGAGAGGCAAAATTTGTATTGTTCTAACAATATAATTAAAAAGATCGTAGACCTCTTTAGATAATGCCCTTTTCGCCCTATATGATATATAATCTGATTACGATATATTTACTTTTATACGTGATATGTTATGCGATATATCGTCAATTTCTGTGAATGAATTTGATTAAAATGATCAAGCTAAATGACAAAAAAGAAAATCGTTATGATAAATTGATAATTGTCAGTCTTTTATCATTTTATTATAATAGTTTTCCCTCCCATTTAGTTTGATCATTTTAATCAAATTCCAATGTTATAAATGTTATGTACATATGCTTAAAAAAAGGCGATATTTCAGCATTGGGTCATAGTGCAGTAAGCAATCAACAAGAATAAAAAAAATCATTAGTCACAGTAAACAAATAATCGGCTTTAATTAAAGCTCTATCAATTAATTATCAATTAATCTTAAACAATTTTAAAATCTGTGGTATTTTTTAATTAAATCTAAAGTTTTGTTTATAATTGTTTATGACAACATTGCTGCCATAATCAATAAAGAAAGCAAACATAAGATGGCTTATCGATAAAGTCTGTATTGGCCTAATTAATTCTTCAAATTCACAAGTTAGCATGCGAATGAGATTATTCATAATGTTCAAACTATATAATGAATCTCTAATTAATCTAACTCTATGTAATGCTACTTGTAATAGCCATTTTTTAAATGAAAAAAAAAATCATTTTCTTACTCTTTTTGAGATATTAATAATTTTGGATAAATTTGAGATTTCTTAGGTTTTATTAAAAGTGGAGATATTAGATGATTAGAGAAAGTTGAAAGTTTTGCAGTTTACATTAGTTCTTTGTCCAAAATAAATTAATATTAAATAATGCTAATGTATAAAAAAAAAAAATCTAAAATGTACATGTTCCAGGAAACATTCTGACCTTTTATAAATAAAACAAACACCATTTTTTAGACAGGTTTTGTTTTAACGTGATGATAAACTCAAAGTAATGTGTTTTAAGGTTGTGTTATTTTTCTAATCATAGATTCTTAAACTAACGCGAATATACGAATAAAATTACAATATTTATTACACATGAAAAGCAGGATAGATATGTATAAACAAAAATATTATTCATACAGTACGAATTAAAAACATTCGTGCGATATAATGTTTTTTGTTTGAAAAATTATTTGTACGGTATGAAATTTTTTCGAAAATGCATTCATATGGGACGAATTGTTTTTGAAAAATTATCCTTAAACAACGAATCTTTTTTTATAAATTATTCGTACACAGCGAATCTTTTAAAAAATTATTCATATTCAATGAATCTTTTTTTAAAAATTATTTTGTACACAACGAATTTTTTTTTTTAACATTTTATTTTCAGTACGAACCTTTTTGATTAATTTTACATGCAGTGCTAATCTGAAAAATCGAATCGAAATTTTTGAAAACGCATTCGTATGGTACGAATTATTTTTGAAAAAAATTTTCGTACTCAACGAATCCTTTTGAAAAATTATTCGTACTCAACGAATCTTTTTTAAAATTATTCGTACACAATGAATCCTTTTTAAAAATTATTCATACACAACGAATCCTTTTGAAAAATTATTCGTACACAGCGAATCTTTTAAAAAAATTATACGTTCAGTACGAATCTTTTTGATTAATTTTACGTTCAGTACGAATCTGAAAAATCGAATCGAATAGGAAAATTATTCGTATAATATGAATCATCCAAATGATACGATTTCGTCATATATCTACATTGTAATATTTGTAAAAAACCCTATAGAATCGATACAAATTGCAGTGTCACAACTGCCCCTGCGATTTCTTCCACATCATATCATCCGGTTTTCGCTAATTGAATTTGGCTATGAGGATAACATTAATGTAGACAAACAATCCACCTTTCAAGGTCATATGGTGAATCAACAGTTCCGCGTCAGAGTCTGACGAAGAACAATCGACTCTGACAGGTTTTCGATGAGTCAGTAATCTATTGTAGGAATATTTGTCTGTTATTGCCCTGTTGCTGCTCAATTAATTACTAAATTTATTTAATGTATGCATTTTTTGTTGCGAAAAGTCGGCTGAATGCCCCTTATCACCTTTTGCCCATTTAGAATAAAAAGTGATAATGTAAACATGCAATGTTGCTTTTCTGTTGAAAATTTTTGAAGTAAATCTGATTATAAAAATAATGGTATTATTTTTTCTTTTTCTTCTGTTTTTTTTAATGATCATCGTGACATCGTGTACCACTTATGTATGCAACAAATTGCCCACTGACAGGTGATAAGGGGAGGACATTACTTTCTGGAAGATGTTTAGAGATAATTACATGGTACGAATATTTTTTGAAAAATGATTTTTGAACGATTCAAAAATTATTTTTTACAAATCCTTTTGAGAAATGATTCGTACACAACGAATTTTTTTAAATTATTGGCGGACAATGAATCTTTTCAAAATATTATATGTTCAATACGCATCTTTTTGATTAATAATAGATGCAGTACAATTCTCAAAAATAGAATCGAATTTAAACAAATTATTCGTCAATATCAATCACCCAAATGATTCGACTCGTCCATCTCTACATTGTAATATTTGTAAAAAACCTTCCTATACAATCGATACAAATAGCGGTGTCACAACTGCCCCTGCCATTTCTTCCACATCATCATCATCCGCTTTTCGCTAATTGAATTTGAATACGAACAGCATTATAGACAAACAATCCACCTTTCAAGGCTATCAGAACGGTGAATCAACAGTTCCGCGTCAGCGTCTCACGGCGGCTGACGAAAGTATAATCTGTTGTGACAAGATTTCCAATGAGTCAGCAATCTATTGTAGGAATATTTGTCTGTTATTGTCCTGTTGCTACTCAATTAGTTACTAAATTTATTTAATGTATGTATTTGCTGCGGAAAGTCGCCTGAATGCTCCTTATCACATTTTGTCCACCTGGAATAAAAAGAATAATCGACTGTGACAGGATTTTTAATGTGTCAATAATCTATTGTAGAATATTTGTCTGTTATTGTCCTGTTACTGCTCATTTAGTTACTAAATTTATTTAATGTATGTATTTGTTGCGGAAAGTTGTCCGAATGTTCCTTATCACACTGCTTTATTGCATCATTCCGTTGTTTTCTCCTTTGAAAAGTTTTTTTAGTAAATCTGATTATAAAAATTAATGGCCTTATTTTTATTTTTTCTTTTTTTTAATTGTGCGTTTTATACTTATGTATGCAACAAATAATCCACCAACAAAACAGGACAAGGGTGGACATTGCTTTCATGAAGGTGTTTTAGAGATAACTGCCCAGCATTCACGTGCTATATGGAAAAACAGCCGTAAAATTCTCACTAGACAGCCTGGCCATGAGGCGAGATGTTTTTACATACGCTGTCACAATATCAATCAGGTTTCTGGTTTCTGAAGGTTCCGGGTTTGAGTCCTGGCAGTGCCACGGATGTACTTTAAACATTTAGAATCCACTTTTAACTGTAGGTACCGATCAGTTTAGCCCTCGTGTGCCCAAGATGACAGTAGAGCGACAAACCAAACCAAATCAAACCTCATTTCGGAAAGTAGTGATCAGCTAGTGACGCTGCTAGTCGATTGGAATCTGACTCCACCTCCCTGCTAGTTGTTAACTGAGCCATGAATAGGGCAGTTGGAATGCTATTAATAAATAATTTATTTCATAAATATTTTATTTCCCACTGTAGGTGCCCGGTTGGAAACCATTTTGATTCTCTCCAGTTGGAACGTAAATGCAGGCTTGATTGAAAGTTGACTTGAAAGCTCTCCTAGAAAGAATTACCTTTCTCATCACACCAGAGAACAACATGAAGTGGTGGTATATTGGCAATTATTACATTATGTTTTACACCCATTTGTGACCCAGGAATAGTGTTCGCTGACTAACTTGTGAAGAGTTAATAGTATTGTTACAAGAGAGGGGAACATAGAGTAACCATTTAAAAACATCATACTTATAGATTGTGACAAGATAATTCACATCAACAGTTGAGATTCCTACATGCTTTTCTGGTTTTCTCCGATTCAGTGAAAACGTGGAGCCATTTAATTACCCTTTTGAATATAAGCCAATAATTAACCACTATTAGTTAAGCATAGCTCTTTTTTATCATATCAGGAAATATATATCAACGTTCATCTACTGAATTGGTATAATACATAATGAAGTAATCCAAGAATTTAGTAGTACGTAGATGAAAGTGTAGAAATGCCAATGTCTCATCAACAGAAAAAAACATCTTTTTGAATTAAAAAACAATCTATTCAAATAATAAAAAATAAATATTGTTTATTATTTTGATCACTTTTAAAATTTAGATCAGTTTTGGTCCCAGAAAATTACTCTCATTCACCATGTCAGGGAACAACGTTAATCTATTGAAGCGGCATCATCTATAATGAAGTAGTCAACGAATTTAATAGATCAACGTAACAAGAACGTCAGTTCCCCTTCATCACAGAAAAATATCTTTCTGAATTAAAAAATAATCATTCATATTCAAACAATAAAAAATTTTTTTAATTATTTTTTATCATTTTATGAGCCAAGAAAATTATCCTCCTTCACCCTATCAGGGAACACCGCTGATCTACTGAAGTGGCATTATCCATAAGGAAAAGTTAACGTATTTATTAGTTCACAGATCAACGTACAAAAACGTCAGTTAGCCAGCACCAGGAAAAAAATATCTTTCTGAATTAAAAATAATCATTAATATTCAAACAATGCAAATGAATATTTTTATTGTTTTGATCATTTATTAAAAAATTTTTAGATTTTTGGCCCAGAAAATTACACTCTTTCACCATATTGGGGAACAGCGTTAATCTACTGAAGTGGCATTGAAAAGTCAAAATTTTCATAATAAAGTCATTTATTTTCATAATAAAGAAAAATATCTTTCTGAATAAAAAATAATAATCAATAATAACCAAAAAATAAAATCATTTTTTCATTATTTTTATCACTTATTAAAAAATTTTAGATTAATTTTGAAGTAGCAAATTTCTTTAGTTAAACATATTAAAAAATATTAAAAGTCACATTAAATTAAAGACGTATTAAAAAAACCGCTCCTCAAGCTGTATGCAGAAGTGATCTAAAATCCCTACTAGCACTGAAATCCCCACATGCATTGACGCACGTCAGACTAGTTTCAATTGAGTGGTTTAAATGGCGAGATTCAATTACAAAACGCGCCATGTCGCACGTTCTCCCACACCTGTAGAAACAACAACTGCCGCTTGTTAGGCAATATATGCATTTTATGGGGTGAGCTGACGTGGGCATTCGTTCACTCATCAAATGAAAAACAAATATGCGATTCCGCTATCAGATAGTAAGTTATTTACAGAACAATTTGCGCAACATGCATAAGAAATTGTTTTGAAATTCGTAATTGAAGAAAAATGTATACTGATTCGTAAGAAACCCCAAAAAAATTTTACTATATAAAAATTTTTTTTTAAATTTTCAATTTTTTATATAAAAAAAAGAAATTATATTGTTGAACTAAAAAAAGTTTTTTGATTTAACTTTCAAAACCAAATATGGCAATCGATAAAGTTTATGTAAAAGGTAAAACTATAAAATATAAAATCTATAAAATAAAGTGGTTCTATCCGTGGTAATATAAATAAAAATAATTTGCGCAACTCGCTTGAAAATTGTTGTGAAATTATTAGTTAAAATTAAAATTCATAATAAATCATTAAAAAAGCTGAAAAGATTTTTGTTTGTTATATTTATATAGAAACATTAATAACATTGACATAAGAAAAATTAATTTATTGAATTAAGAAAAATTAATTTATTGAATTAAGAAAAATTAATTTATTGATTCCCAAAATAAAACTTGGCAATTCATAAAGTATAATAAAAAATAAAAGCAAAATTTTAAAAATAAAAAAAGCAAAATAAAAATATAAGTAAGCAAAATTTATAAAGCAAAGTTAGGAAACAAAAAAGGTTACTTAAAATAAAAATAAATAATAAATCACAAAAAAACCCCAGAAAATTTCATTTTGTTAAGTTTTTTGAAAAAAATTAATAATATTGAATTAAGAAAAATTAATTTATTGACCAATATAAAATTTGGTAATTCATAAAGCAAAATTTATAAAAATTCTTATAAATTATGGAATATATAATAAATCATATAAAATACATAATAAATCACAAAAAAAAATCAAAAAATATTTTTGTTATATTTATTAAAAAAAGAATAAATGAAGGGATATTAAAAAAAAATTGATTGATTATGACAAACAAAATTTATTATCCGATAAAATTTATCGTATGAAAACCATTACTAAAATTCTTATAAAATATAGGATGATTCAAGACGATCATAAAATGTAAATATTTGCGCAACGCGCTGTAAAACTATACGGAATTGTTAGCTGAAGTGAAAGTGCATAAAAGAACGTAAGAAAAATATTTTTATAAAAAGAAATAATAAAATTGACTCTTAACTCTTTTAATTCTTAAGCTCTTTTACTCTTTAACTCTTAAATAAATTTGGCAATTCTCCAAGCTTATTAATAGGAAAAGTTTATAATTTTTTTAATGTTGAAATATTGAGTGATTCGATCCGGTAATACAAGATGGTGGCAACTCACTAGAAAAACTGCTGTGAAAATTATTAGTCGAAGTGAAAATATATAATAAATTATCAGAACTCCCCTTCCAATTTTTAAAAATATTTTATTAGCATAAATATTCGTTTTACTTAATACATTAAAAATACTTTTGATAACACTTTTATAAAAATAATTAATAATGTTGAATTAAATTCTGATTTTACAGGGTTATTAAACCTCACTGGTTTTCCAAACGCATTAGGTGACAGTTAAAATGCAGCATGCAGAGGAAATGCAGCATGTAGCTCTACGGTCAGTCAGTTGTGCACTTTGGGCAAGTTAGACCGGGAGCTACAGTTTAACGTGAATTCCGAACCACATACAAACATCCATGCCATCCCCAGGATCGAACTTGAAGCCTTTCGTACCAACCAAAGGCCAGAGGCAGAGGAAGTAATCAGAAAAGGCATAAATCACATAGCATATGGAGTTATGTTTCGAACGATTGATACATCGATTGATTCGATCGATCGATGTTTTCCCTTATATGGGTGAATACGAAACCCCCCAAAAGTTCGGCAATAGTTAGAGGGGGATTTGCCATATGCTATGCTGTTGCATGGCGGCCCTCTGTTTATACTATTAAAAAATGGTGGAAATAGGTGTCAGGAACGCAGGAGTCAAGCATTTTGGGTGAAATTCCCCGACTCGTGATCTAGTGCTCAGCTGTTCTAGGTACTAATTCACTGTAGCGGCATTGCTGTTTGCAGTCACTGTTTTCAGAAAAGAGTCGTGTGATTGTGATTGTATGTGTAAAAAAGCGAATCACATCGATCAGGATGTTTGATTTGAGTTCCTGGTTTCTCCCAGTCTCATTTACTCTCAGGGAGGTACTGTCCTGCCCTCAACACTCATCGGTGGGTTGTTCGTGCTCTACATGAGGCCCACTGATGTTCCAGATATATTTGATCTTTCATCAGTATAGCCCTATGTACGGAGGGGGAGAGCGGGAGAAAAAGTATAGTAACCCCAACAATAAAAAATTTGCCCGAAATCGCCAAGCTATCATCGTTTACGTTAAACTACAAAGTAAAAGTCCTGTGAGTATATTTGCCCCCAACCGGCAACCCCTATGTGCTCTATTGTATTACTGCCTTATGGCTTACTTAGTTTATTTATTTATTTTTGATTTTCCCTAACCCGCAATATGGTGAGTATATATGAAATTTGTCGAAGTGACTGGAGAAATAAAAACGGAAATTGTGATGGGCGTAACTGAATCTTGTTTCCCGAATCCACGCCTCATTATAAGCTGATAGTCAACACTAGAGTTGCATTTAGATATATTAGTTTTACCCTTTCGCTCAATACTTTGAATCATAAAACTCCAAATCTTTTCACAGAATTTTACCCTTTTTTTTTTTTATTTGGAACACATGTTATATCACTCTTCAAAATCCACCAAAATTTGCTTCTTAGAATTCGCTTCTTGTCGATGACCATCAACTTGTGCTTCTCTTGTATCTATATTGAATTAATTTCTAAGAATTTTTGGTGATATAACATTAGATAACTACTTATAAGCAACTTCAAGTTAGTTTATAGGTGCTGAGTTGACACCCTCCTCACGGTGTAAATTTCTCTGTACGATATTGATGGTTGCAAAAAAAAAGATATTAAAAAGGATCCATAAAAAAAGAGAAGTTATAGATCTTGCCTGGATCTATAAAGGATAAATAGTTTTAAAGTATTTGCATTTCAAAGCTTAATCCACAAGCAAGTATAAAAAGACGAGGTCAAACAAATTTCTAGAAATTTAGACGTTTAGTCACAATAAAAACTGTTGTGGTGTAAAAACAGACAACTGTCCAGCTCTAATCACTAGAATTTTGATCTAATTTGTCTCTAGAACGCCAGAGATGTGCCAGATATTCCAGAGTTGCGCAGGAATTTGGAATGAAAAACCCCTCAGCAGCTAAATTTAGGAGTTCCTTTTGCTAGAAAGATCATCTTACCTCCTCGAACACTACAGAAAGGGCATCGCAGCCCACAGATTTACTATTACCGAAAAAAATATAAAAGCTTTTGGGAGCAGGAATTGATGAAAATAATAGACATAGGAAAGGAATACACTTTATTAGACTGAATAGATATGAAAGCACATGAAATGATATGTTTAAAAATGAAGGACATAGAAGAATACATGAAAGGTAAAAAGACATTAAATATGAAAGATATGGGATATACATGAAAGGCATGAAGCATATGAGTTGGAAAAGTGGAATATACGCATGAAAGATGAAAGACATGGAAGTTTACATGAAAGTCAGCAGAAGACATTAATGATGAAAGACATGGAATATACATGAAAGACATGAAGATATGAAAGATGAAAGACATCGAAGACATTAATGATGAAAGACATGGAATATACATGAAAGACATGAAGATATGAAAGAGTGAAAGACATGAAGTTTACATGAAAGTCATAGACATCAATAATGAAAGAACTATGGAATATACATGAAAGACATGGAATATACATGAAAGACATGGAATATACATGAAAGACATGGAATATACATGAAAGATATGAAGATATGAAAGATGAAAGACATGAAGTTTACATGAAAGACTTGAAGACATTAATGATGAAAGACATGGCGGTATGAAAGATGAAAAAGACAGGAAGCTTTTCAAAAAGACATGAAGTTTGCATGAAAGACATGAAGACATTAAAGATGAAAGACATGGAATATACATAAAAGACGAAATGGAATAGACATGAAAGCTCCGAAAGCTGAGTTTTGAGCGAAACACTTTTGGTTTGCTTTTGCGTATCTGCCAAAGGCCAACCAGTTCGTACTATTCTATTCAAGTTCCATATTTAACCCCGGATATATAGATCGACAATTTAAACTATAACTAACAGAACTCTGTACACTGTCAATATATCGAATTGAAATTAATTTCATTATCGTAAAATATGATAAGATGTGAGAAAGGAAAAATCATATATGTCAAGAATCACCCCACTCTTAATTTAAAAACAAACACAGTATTATTTACATAGCATCTTTTGACTCTATCAAAGTGTCTCACTCACGTCACTCAGTCAGCTCTTAAATAACGCCGTTAATTCACCTACGCTAACTGTTGTTCTATTCACTTAAGTTACAGTTACATAACACATACACGCGCTGCCATAGAGTTACCAAACATTATTCAAGTTCCTACGAAATAAAAGTTCATTGAGTAATTTGTAATTTAGTTATACGTTAACCTCATTCATTTTTTACTGCAAAATGAAATTCGGAGAAATTAAAGTAATTCTAAAAGCTTATTACCTAGAAAATTTAATTAAATTTTTATATTTAAAGAGAACTTCAATTTGAAATAAAAATGTGTGATGCAGTATGTTTTATATGTGGTCATTATCCAATAAAATAGTAAAAACAATTGAATTAGTTTTTTGTATTAGTTCCATATACAGATTATAATTAAAGTAACATTTTCTAAATGCTGTTAAAAAGAACCACTCTCACCACAATGAGTTCAACTTTTGAACTGAATTTACTTGAAGAAGGGGGAAACGGTATGGCATTAAAAAAGTTCCACTTTTTCCATCGAATTTGGTATGGCCTTGTCGTGGTGGACGGGGCTTCGTACAAACAATACAAGTGTTAAATGACTTGAAGTCATTTTTCCTGTCAAAAACAAAACCGAACTGTCATTAAGAACATTGAACACTACAGTTGGTTTAATGTGCAACTCATGCCAAATACATTGCTACATTTCGATTCAAACCATCACTGGACAAACAGAATTCACTTTCTTACACTTTGGAACTGTTTTTTGACCCCTTACCATTTCCCCTTCTTCAAGTACCTTCAGTTCACATTGAACTCATTGTAGACGAGTGGTTCTTAGCAGCATTTGAAACTGGGGTTTATTATAATCGCCTTGTACTTATTAACAGCTCCGTTTCTTTTATTGAACATAGGGTGAAAGTGATGATATTGAGTCTACTAAAATTGAAAATGGAATTCTTCCTTTTAATCTTATTTCCTGTGTTTTTAGTGATCGTAAAATTGAGTTTAGTTTCATAAAAGCAATAGAGTGATTTGAGATGAAAATAAAAATATATCTTTTATATATAAATCAATAACTTTGGTTTTTTGAAATACAGGCGCGTCTCTTTACATTAGGCGGAGGCCACGAAACATTTTCGCCAATGATAAATGATTTCTTAATGCTTTTCTGATGTAACTGTTAACTCGTGAAAGTTTATCAGTGGGAGTTCTTCCCAACCATTTTTTAAAAATAAACATTAAAAATGAAAAAAGGATTGCTAAAATGGCCTTTTATAGATGTTTTATAAATCAAAATTACGATGATAATAGCGATAATAATAATGACAATGGATGCAATTAATAGAGATTAAATTACAATTTAAAACAATTTAATTATAAAAAGTGAGAATATCGAAATATTTCAATTTAATCTGTAAATAATATTAGGACAATACAGCAGAAATTTAGAGCTTAAAAATTTGCTAAATATTTAATGGCTCATTCAAATGTTGTTTTCCATAGAAAAAGCTTATTTATAATTAATTTTAAGTTATGTAACAAAAATAGATCTGTTCACAAATACTATCACATTTTGATAACAAGATATGGAATATCGTATTGCATTTTATGAAATTATTTTATTATATATATTTATACTAGAAGAAACCTGAGCATACGTTGCACTGCCAAAAATGCTTTGTAGAAAATTACATGTCGAGTGAATATGGTCTCCATGTTCCAA
>BPLR01006707.1:0-95579 GCA_021605095.1 Caerostris extrusa
GTGGATTCCGAACCACTGCAAATATATATATATATTAAATGTGCAAGGTGTCAAGTCTGACTACTTTTTCTTTTGATCAATATGAATTGTGCTAAAAATACTTTAGTAAATCTTTGCGAAAACGCATAGCAACTTTATGCATTATCTTTTTTATCTGAAATATATTTCTAAAGAAATAATTTGTGTAATTATAACATTTGACACTGAGAATTACTAAAACACTAATGAAAACGAGCTATTATTTTCGAAATCTAATGTTCCATTTATTAAAATAGGCAATCGATAATTAATGATTACGACAAACATCTGAACTGTATATTATTTAAAAGCTAATATTTTATTTACAAAAAAAAGGTAAAAATGTGGAATTTAATCAATCATTTAGGATCCAATATTAAGAATAAACTTAGATTTCACATCATTTCATGACTTAATTGATTCAAAATGGAGACCAGTAATTAAAAATGACGATAAAAATCATCATTAATCTTTAGTTTATGATTTCAAAACAGATTAAAAATGTCGAAATGACGTATAAAAGGATTCAAAACATCTCAAACCACGTATTTAAAGATTAAAATAAAAGTAATTTCATTCAGATGATTTCAGATAAAAATAAGTAAATATTTTCAAATTAAAAGCAAGAAAATGAAACTAATTCTCTGTCGAATTTTGCTTTTCAATAGATTAAAATCAATCCGCATGTTCTAAAGCACGTTTTATTCGCAAATACAGTCATTATTAATTTTAAAAAATAATTAAAATATAATTTCGCATCATGGGTAAAAGGATTAAATATTTCTCTAAAAAACACAATAAAAAATAATCATTAAGAATTAAGTTTTAATTTTTAATATCAAATTCGGTAATTTTTTTAATAGTTTATTTCGCGATTAATTAGAATGTTCATAATCAATATCTTTTACTAAACATTCGTCATTTAAGTTTGGCATATTAAATAATGATAAACTTTTTGAAACCTACAAAAGTAAAGAATTGAATTTTAATTCAATCGTTAAATAATAATACTCAATGATTAATATATATATATACTTATTAATATTTCCGTTAATAAGTATTTGATTAAATACGTATTTAAATAAGGTTATCAAGTATATATCTATCTGTATTTTTTTTCTAATGCAGCTGGCAAAAACTTAGACAGTTGTATTTCATGCTTTAAGGCAAGCACTGCACCGACGTTACTCCCTTAGCATGTGCCAGGAGGTGCGTGCAGCTTGAAGATAAGCTACGGACGCGAAGTAACAATATCCTCAAAAAACGCTCTACGATCATGTTAGGTCGGGACCTACGGTTTAAAAATGGATTCCGAAACAATACAAACATACATGGCACCGCCGGGAACGAACCCGAGACCTGCGGTACCGCGCGCCATAGCACTGGCCACTCGGCCATTCAGGCCCCTTATTGAAAGCTAATGTTCCATTTATTAAAAACAAGCAATCGATGATTACAAATTAAGACAGACATCAGACATAAGTGTTATTTGAAAGGCAATATTTCATTTACGAAAAAAAAAAAAAAAAAAAAAAAGTGAAAAATATAGAGTTTAATCAATCATTAAAGGATCCAGTGTTAAGACTGATAAATTTATATTTCATATTATTTTATGACTTAATTGATACAAAATGGAGAACAGTAATTAAAAATAATAATACAAATCATCATTAATTTTCAGTTTATTATTTCAAAAAGGATTAAAAATGTCAAGATGACGTATAAAAGGATTCAAAACATCTCAAACCACTTAATTAAAGATTAAAGTAAAAGAAGTAATTTAATTCAGACGATTTCAGATAAAAATAAGTAAATATTTTCAAATTAAAAGCAAAAAAAAGGAAACTAATTCTTTGTTGAATTAACTTTGTTTTTTAATAGGATTAAAAATCAATCCGCATGTTTTAAAGCCCATTTTAATGCAGTCATTATTAATAAAATAAATAAATAAACAAAATATAATTTCGCATTATGGATAAAAGAATTCGATATTCAACTAAAACACACATACGAAAATAATCACTTAGAATATTGTTTTAATTTTTAACAACCGTTTGGGTAGATTTTAATGCTTATTTGCGTGCTTTGTTAAGATGTTCATAATCAATAAATTTTACTAAACATTCGTCGTTTACGTTCTGCATATTAATTAATGATAAACTTTTGAAACCCTCAAGGAATTACAGAATTTAATTTTAATTGAATAACGAAATATTTATACTCATGGTTCATACAAAGATTAATAAGGTATTTGGCTAATACTACCCATTTAAATTAGGTTAATAAATATATATATATATTCGGTTAATAAGTATCGTTATCTTATTTTTGTACAGAACTCAACAGCTTAAAAAAAGACGCATTTGAATTCTAGATGACGAACAAACATGATTTCAAACATTTGGCATTATCAATCTATTTTTAGAAAACATTCAATTATTTTGTTATTAACTAATTTCATTATCTATAATATTTTGAAAGACATTTATTCTAGTGAGACGAATATTTGCTATAAGTGGTTTTTAAAATAAAATGGTATAACGGTTTCTGAAATTCATTCATAAAAGCTAAAATGGTTTTTTATTGCTTGCTTCGTTCATTGTATTTTTTTGCTTAATAGTGAGAAATATAAATTTCATTTTTGAATAAAAATATGTGCCATGTAATAATGATGAATAATAAAGTCAAACCTTAAAAATTTATGCTTTTGACTTCTTAACTATTTTAAAAGATCAGTTGTCAACAAAATTACTTAACCAATTTATTATTTTTTTTGTTGTTGTTAAGTAGAGAGTAACTTTTGAAATTTACGCTCTTAACTAGTTTTAAAAGATCAGCGGTCAGCAAAATTATTTGCTGTTGTTGTTGTTGTTGTTAAATAGAGAGTGGAAATATAAATAAATAAAAAAAACTGTATAGCATAATTTAAAGAGAATTAATTAGATTGTTTTGGTATCTTATTTATTTTAATAATTTGCTATTTAAATGGTAAATAAAAAATGTAACATAATAAGAGCAATATAATAAGGTTAAAAATAATAAGGGCAAACATCGAAATTTAAGCTAATTAACTAGTTTTAAAAGATAAGTGGTCAAAAATTTATTTAACTAATTTATTTATTTATTTTTGTTATTAAGAGAGTTAAGAGATGAAATAAAAAATATAATATAATAATAAATAAAAAATGAAATAAATAAATTATAATATAAGAGCAATATAATAAGTATGATATAATAAGGGTAAAAAATAATAAGGGCAAACGTCGAAATGTATAGCATAATTTAAAAGGGTTATTATTATGGATATTATTATTAAAGGATTATGTATATTATTATTATGGCATTTATGTGCGATCTTAACCTCATAACTATTTTTAAAAGATCAGTGGTCAACAATCTTATTTAGCCGATTTATTTACTTATTGTTGTTGTTTACGTAGAGAGTTTAAAGATGAAATAAAAAAAAAAAAGAGAACTAATAGTAAAAATAAATTAAAGAGAACTAATAGTATATATATATCATAAAAATAATTAGCAAATATAATTCTGTGAAAATTATAATTGCGTAATTGCAAATATATTACATTCATAAGTATCTTCCATTTATCCATTCATAGTCAATATTTTTAATGTTTTTGTAAACCAAATTGTAAAGTGATTTTGGATAACCACAGAAGATACAAAAATAATTATTTTGCTTGTTTATCTAACAAATACTTCTCTCAAACAGCAAACGATAAAAAGACCTTTCAGTCGAATGTGCATATATGTCATCAAGATAAAGAATAATTGATTTGGTATCTTGTTTATTTGAATAAATTGCGATTTAAATGAAAAATAAAAAAATATGATTTAATTGGTAAATAAAAAAGTATAACGTAAGTATAAGTAAGCATCCAAAATTTAATGATGCAACTGGAAAAAATATTTAATGTAAAAGGTAATGCATTCAAAATCAACAAGGGACAATAACAGATGTAAATGAAATAGATCGTATTCAATGCACTATTTACACAAAAATCGATTTTTCCCTTTATTCTATTTGCGCTAATCCAAATCGAATGCGTTTTATGGCATCATTTATTCTATTCCACCCCTACCAACGATATACAAACAGAAATACACAAAGGAAATACCTGCAAACGATTCTTGACACGCAATGGAATGAAAAAGGGTGTTTACCGAACACGTTACGTAAACACTTTTCTCTCAATAGCTCTTCAAATATAAGACAACGAATAGCTGAATTTTCCATAAATCTCTTCTATACCATTAATAAATTGAGAAATATTTTTCAAAAAATAATTGCCAAACGATATTTTTCATATAAAGAATAATAAATTAACTTTGATTAACAAAAACAATATTTCACAAAAATGAATGAAACTTCATGACTAAAATTTTAAAAAAAATTCCGTTTTTAAAACTGTTGCTGTTTTCGAAATGGATATAATGAGTTTTAAAATTATTATGCTTGTAGTGTGGTTATGTGGGTTTATAGTACAATCTAGTTACACTAAACGTACCATAGTACGTATAATAAGTGTAACTGGGTGTGGTTGAGCTAAGATACTTCAGGCACAGGTCGGAAAACTCACAGCTTTATTCAAATGCCACACACATACAATTAGAGGCATACACTATTTAACACATTTAAAGACAGATAATTATAGATTCGTGTAAGGATTCCACTTCGAAGCATACATGAGTATCGGGTTTTGACCCGATACTCATGTATGCGCGAAAGGTTGAGAGTTCTATAGGCCAACTAATGCACAGGGTTGTGTTAAATATATTCTCTGGGATGAGAGATTGCAAACTAAACGTTTCTCAACAGAAGCGTACAGTAGCGCTGTACTTTCTCTCGGGTGAGAGTTTGGAAGCCTACTGACCATTTCTCCTGAACACCACAAGGGAGGAAGCACACTTACAATACATAATTACATAACATGTTTTACGTAAATAAATCCTCTACACGTATTTTTTTACATAGTTCTAATTCTTTTAGAATACTTTATCGAGTCTATAAATTAATTAATCTTAAAAACATTTATTTTAAAATATGAAATTAGAAGAAAATATGTGGGTATATAATTTAGTTACACACACATTATACGTACCATAGTACATATAACATGTGTGACTGGGTGTGGTTGGGTTGAGATACTTGAGGCACAGGTTGGAGAACTCGCAGCGTTATTGACACACCACACACACGCAATTAAAGACATACACTATTTAACACATTCAAAGGAAGATAATTATAGATTCGTGGAAGGACTCCACTTCTGAGCCAAAAATCCGATACTGTGTTGCCGATTTGCGGGAGAAAGAGGGCAGTGAATTTGCGTTTCAGTTGAACTCGTTGTATTTTTAAATTTGCGATGCCACATAATGCTTAATTCTACTAATAATTTCTATGTATGTGGAGAAATGACATTTGAAGTTCTAAAATGTTCCCCTTAGTTAAAAAACGGCATACCACATTTCGGATACAAAATTGGAGATAAGGGCAAGTCCTGAACCTCACATATATATACTGTATATGTCTGTTACTTCCCCATGGTTCAATCTCTTCGTGGAGGAATTAAAAAAAAGTCGAAAGTGTAGTACCCAAATATACGAGCACCCTCTGCTGTGCGACCAATTTCTCATGGAAACGGGTTTCCCATTCCGAAAACTCCAAATTAATTTTTCATTGATCCAGAGGAATATCCATTCAAATGCTAATCTACAGTCTAGTGATGAATATATGATGCTATACCAACACTGAATAACCTTGTTAGAGATCTAGAGTTGCCCAAGGCTAAAGAAGAGTTACTCACAACTAGAAGTACAACAGCTTTTATGTGAGTGAGACAGTATAGTTACAACTTCGTACTATGTAAGAAAAAAAAAAAAAACAATGGCATATTCAAAAACAAATAATATTTGACTAATAGAAGGGGCTAAAAAAATCCGACTACCATCATTACACATAAAATTTTTCTTAATGACCAATTTTGTGAAAGCCATGAATAACAGTTTACTAGCCTTCAGGTACTTAAATAACAAATTTCAAATAGGGAATTTTCATTGATCCACAGATCCAAATTCTTTAAAAGAGGTAAAATTTTATAACGTGCTCCAGCAAGAAGCTTCAAATGCTTTTCGCCTTGTGTCAATGAATTTCTTAAGAAACGTGAAATCAAATGTCTATATAAAATTAGGTACGGACATTTTGTCTGCATGCAAGAGCATTATGTCTAAATCTCTAAAAATGATTTCTTGAAGTGTCATTTGAATTTTTTTCATCCAAACTATGGGCAAGTTAATGATGAGAAGAAAGTTTTCACAAGGACATTGAGAAAATACAGAAAACGATAACCATGGAAAATAATTAGTTAGCATTACTAAAGTTGGACAATTTATATTGATGGTTCAATATAAATTGATAGACAAACAATAAATAATTAAATATAAATATAATCGATATAAATTGATATATTTGCTAAATGCACAAAAGTATTTAAAACATTTAAAATAAGAATAAAATTCTTCAATATCGACTCTTAATTCATAACGACTATCTAATATTGATTGAGAATACCAAACGAATTATATTTGTGTAAATACAAATATTACATCCTTAAGTATCTTCCATTGAACCATACGCAGTCCATTTTTTTAATGTTTTTAAAACTTCATTGTAAAAGTGATTTCGGAATTACACATTTACGCAACATAAATTTTTTTCCAAAAAAGGAACTTTTCAAATAATCACACAAGATACAAAAAGGAATCATTTTACATATTTATCTAACAAATACAGCTTTTAAAACAGCAAACGATAAAATGACCTTTCAGACGATTTATGTATATATCATCAAGATAAAGAATAACGCATGACAACATCATTAACCAATCAAACAAAAGGAAACCCAAACAGCAATGCGTGCTTTTAATAATGAAGAAATATCGTCTGCGCAAGAACAGGTGATCATTAGTTTACATTAAGGGGCTGCTAGGATATTGATACCTCCCCCTTCCCCCGTCAGATGTAAACAAAACGGGGGGTGGTCGTCTGGGACAAAAGGTAATTACATCCTTCAACTCCATTTTTTTCAAATCGAAAGGAATGCTTAGTAATTAAGGAGATGAATGAAGTTCAAACACTAACAGGAGGATTACGCAGACTTATTTTACGAAAGCAGTTTACTTTTCTGGAAGAGCATATACAACTACCAGAAAGATGAATAGGATTGCAGCAGATGGAATGGGGATAGCAGATGTTTAAAAGTCTGATTCAGTGGTAAATTATTACGTGATTAAATCTGACAATAACCATGACGTGCAAATAAGAATCGACTAGAATACTATATCTAAATAAATAAATGTCATTGTGTCGCTAAAGTATTAACCTCACCATTATATGATAAAGTTAAACGGGAAAGTTTTGACAAATAATTCAGTGTTTACTGTAAATGTCAACTGCATAATCGAAATGTAGGATTTGGGCCTCAAATTTTAATTAAATGTGCATGCTGTTGTTATTGCAGTTGCTGTTGTTGTATTACTCATGGAAGGAGGGAAGAAGCGTGTAGTTTTTGTTTTTTAATGGAACACCCGTCGGTAGAAGGGGGTGACTTCGGCTCTGTGTCGCTGAAGGAGGGCAGTGCTTTCCGGAGGACTTTTAGAGGGAACTTTCACGCATTAGTGTGTCGAATGTATCACTATTATGGTAGAAAGTCCGGAAAACTCCCACCAGATAGTCCGACTAACGCAGCAAAATGCTCATAATGTTGATTCTGAGAAAAGTACACGTAAATTATATGTAAATTATAATAATTTTAATAAAAATGTTATTTTAATAAATGTTAAAAATAATTTATATTATGTTAATAAAATATTATTATATTAATTAATATTATTAAAAATATTAAAAAATTAATTATTATTAATTATATTTATTAATATAATATTAATTATTAATTATTAATATATATAATATTAATAATTAATAATAATTTTACGAATTTAATTATTTTCTTAATTACACCATAATTAGATAAACAATTTTGATAAATGAACTATAGTGAAATAAAAATAAAGTATTTTAAATATTGTCTGTGGCAAAAATAGTGAACTATTATTTTTCATGTATTATAATTAGATATATTATTTGACAATACCAAACGATTTATATTTGCGTAATTACAAATATTATATTTTATAAGTATCTTCCATTTATCCCTAGATCGTCCATTTTTTAATGTTTTTGAAACCAAATTGCAAAGTGATTTTTGAATTATTCATTTACGAAAACATAACTCATTATTTTTCGAAAACGTCATTTTTCAAACAACCACAGAAGATATAAAAAGAATCATTTTTACATATTTATCCAACAAATACCGTTTTAAAACACCAAACGATAAAAGGACCTTTCAGACGATTTATGTATATATCATCAAGATAAAGAAGAATTCATGGCAACATCGTAAAACCAATCTAACAAAAGCAAACCCATACAGCAATGCGTGCATTTATTAATGAAGAAATATCGTCTGCGCAAGAACAGGTAATCATTAGTTTGCATTAAGAGGTTGCTAGGATATTGATACACCCCTCCCCCATCGTGAGATGTGTAAACAGAAAGGGGTGGTCGTCTGGGACAAAAAGGTAATTACCTCCTTCAACGCCCATTTTTTTCATCAACTCGAAATGAATGTTTAGTAATTAGTAATTACGGAGATGAATGAAGTTCAAACAGTAACGGAAGGATTACGTGGACTTATTTTACGAAAGCAGTTTGCTTTTCCGGAAGAGCATATGCAACTACTACAAAGATGAATAGGATTGCAGCAGATAGAATACGCGATAGTAGATGTTTAAAATCTAGATTCATTCGTATATTATTAAGTAATTAAATATGACAATAACCATGACGTGCAAATAAGATGCGACTAGTATATTGTACTCAAATAAACAAATGTCATCGTGTCGCTAAAGTATTAATTTCAATATTATATGATAAATCCAAACGGGAAAGTTTCGACAAATAATTTAGTGTTTGCTGTAAATGGCAACTGCATAATCGAAATGTAGGATTTGGGGCTCAAATTTTAATTAAATGTACATGTTGTTGTTATCGTATCCCTCGTGATAGGAGGGAAGAGGTGCAGCTTCTGTTTTTTGATGGAGACCCGAAGGTAGAAGTCTGGCTTCTGCTGTGTCGCTGAAGATGGAGGGCAGTGCCATTCAGCGGAACTATTCCGCATCTAGATATTGTTTTTGGAAAAACCAGAAAATTCCCATCAGTAGTCTGACTCACGAGGCCAGATGCTGAATATCACAAACAAAAATAAGAGTTTAAAAATAAAAACAGTTTTTCATGATCAGCATCTTGCCTGAGGAGGAAATTACCTAATAGTTTTCAGGGTTTTTCCTATCGATAAGCAAATGTAGGGTAGTCCCTCCCTAAAAGTCCTCCCTGAAGGCACTGCCTTTCCTTCTTCAGCGACACAGAGCCAAGTCTGATTTCTACCTACAGGTGCTCTATCACAACAGAAGCTGTCCCATTTCCCTCCGTCCATGAGTAGATTATTTCCCGGGGTGGCCGCTCCATGCTGCCGGACACTGAGGATGAGTCATAGCAACTACAACGTTTCTCTAAATGTAGTTTAGAAATGCGCAAGATTTATTATTATGAGTTCCCTAGATATTTAAAAGTAAATAATATCTGATTTTTTAATATTACTTTTATTTAAATACAGAGAATTTTGATTTAAGGTAAAAATACCTGTGATATAATATTTAATTTTCAATATTACTTTTATTTAAATACAGAGAATTTTGATTTAAGGTAAAAAATACCTGTGATATAATATTTAATTTTAATATTTGGTTTTATTTAAATACAGAGAATTTTGATTTAAGGTAAAAAAATACCTGTGATATAATATTTAATTTTCAATATTACTTTTATTTAAATACAGAGAATTTTGATTTAAGGTAAAAAATACCTGTGATATAATATTTAATTTTCAATATTACTTTTATTTAAATACAGAGAGAATTTATAGAATTTATACGGTAAAAAATACCTATGATATAATATTTAATTTTCAATATTACTTTTATTTAAATACAGAGAATTTTGATTTAAGGTAAAAATACCATGATATAATATTTAATTTTCAATATTACTTTTATTTAAATACAGAGAATTTTGATTAAAAGTAAAAATACCTGTGATATAATATTTAAATTTCAATATTACTTTTATTTAAATACAGAGAATTTTGATTTAAGGTAAAAATAAGATATAATATTTAATTTTCAATATTACTTTTATTTAAATACAGAGAATTTATTTTCAAGGTAAAAATATGTATGATATAATATTTAATTTAAATATTAATTTATTTTAGAACAGCATGAATTTTGATTTAAGGTAAAAAAATACCTATGATATAATATTTAATTTTCAATATTACTTTTATTTAAATAAAATATCTTAAATTACAGCCTATTATAATATTTAATTTTCAATATTACTTTTATTTAAATACAAATTTTGATTTCTTCAAAAATACCTATGATATAATATTTAATTTTCAATATTACTTTGTTTAAATACAGAGAATTTGATTTAAGTGGTAAAAATCAACCTGAATGATATAATATTTAATTTTCAATATTACTTTTATTTAAATACAGAGAATTTTGATCTCAGCGCAAAAAATATCTGGCAAATATTGCTATGTTGAGATGTTTTTTAATATTTGGTATCAAATGATAGGATTAACTTATAAATTATTACTTTATAAATTAAATATTAATATTCACATTTGTAATATTTAAAAAATTTAGTAAATCTTTTAAACAATAGATGTAATGATTAATGACTAAAAATATCAATATAATTCTTACATTTGAGTAAAAAGAAGGAGCAAAAATGTATATTTTATTTGTAATTAAGGGAAAATTAATTTATAGAATTCATATACGGAATAAAACCCAAGTCACTTATTTATTAATATTAATGAAAAAATCTTTGAAATAGCAAAAAAAAAAAGACGAATTTCGAAATGGTATAAATGGGAACCATGATGCAGTCAAAACACAATTTACAAAAAGTTTCACACAAAATTATTAAAAGACAAAAACACGTAATATAATTACTTGAAATAACATCCCAACCATTACAGCGCAGCGGACAATATTAAAATAATTATTCAGTACTTACCTAAAAAGAAGAAAAAAACATTTAATATTTATGCAAAACAATTACTTAAATTAGCACAATTTATTTTCATACATAAAGAGTATGTACGACTGCAAAAAGAATATAAAAAAAGAAATTTAGTGAGAAAATTAGAACAGCATGAATTATTATTACATATTATACACTAAACAATTTCAGAAATTAGTATATGCAATATAAAATATCTTAAATTACAGAATTTTAACTACTGGTATTATTCTTATATGCATGGTATATATATTGCACACATCAATTTTATGCCTTCTTCTTCAAGGCACTGTTGGCCTGTGGCCAATGGTGGCGTAGCGTTCTGGCCTTTTACCATAGGCTTCAGGTTGGAATCCCTGGCGGTGGCATGGATGTTTGTGAGTGGTTCGGAATCAACGTTGAACTTCATGGTAGCTGTCATGTAGTCAAAAGAGTGCTCAAACTGACAGTAGAGCGACAAATCGATCAAATCTTCAATGGCGCAACAGCCCAATACCGTTTGAACATACTGGCAGATTTCGAACAGGAGATGATCTTTTCCTTTTACGGGGTAGGGTTGTAAGCAGGCCTAACATCCATAGGCATACTAGACAAGGACCATCAACGTTTAAATTTGGACCCCACAGACATCCATGGCACCGAATCCGAAAAACTTCCAAGAGCGCTGAGTCCATGCCAAGTCGGCCATTGCCGGGACTAATTTTATGCCTACTAAATAATGACTTTTGTACTTCAGTTATAATACTCAGTATGTATAATATAATGTATGTATGTATGCATATATATGTTTGTATATGTACGTATGTATGTATAATACTGTGTATATTCTGTATAATAGCAGAAATTTTGATTTAAAAACAGAACAATAGCTTAAATACACCTCCACACTTTTATCTATATACTATATTGCATATTGTTTGAAATTGCCGTAGATACATGCTACAAAAATCGTACAAAAAAGTCAAACCCTTTGCCACTTATTAATAACTGAATAAAATTTAATTTTTGGAATTATGAGAGTGTGTTTAAGGGACAAAAGTGAAAATAAAAAAAAATAAAAAAATGTTTATTTTTTTTACAACAGTTATTAATGTAGCGAAAACGCTATGTCTAAACCGATAATGTCTTAAACGCAATTCTTTTAAAGTTATTGTATATAAAAGCACATTACATTTTCTACGTTTAATTACAATTTAGTAGAATAAAAGCAGCTTTATAAAACTTTCAACCTGGCATTGATATATTTATGAGATTAACTCATAATTAAAGAGAAGTCTACAGTTATAAGACTACAAAAAACTATCTTACAAAAACAACTACATATTGTAATAAATTTTCGTCCAAGACAAAAAAATTTTTTTCAGTAATCGGAAAAGATGCGTCTAACATAATAAAAGAAATTTGAAAAAAAAAAAATATCATAGAAAAAAAAAAATAGTTTATACAATGTTCCATTTTGCGACATCAATTTTAATTCATTATTTGGAAAAACCCTTCAAAATACAAGACACTGCCAATTCTACTTTTTGCCGTCCATAATATTAAAAAAAAAAAAAAACACACCTCCATATTTTTAAATAACGAGAGTTACTAGAATCATAAGCATAATAATGTATAAAAGCTCCTAAAACCACGGGAGATAAAAATAAGGAAATTATCTTAAGAAAACATTTTTACGTATTCCATTAAAAGATTTAGTTACAACAATATTTAAATTAATTAATTATATTAAACCATAAATTAACATTATAACATGATATTTTAAAGACGCGCAAACTTGATTATTTGAGCGGGAAATTCTAACAACTACTGACAAACAATAAAATAAAGGTGAAGCATTTTTGGAACAGCATAATCACTTTCTCATATCTCCTTACGCGATATGCAATTACGTTAAAATCGTGTTACGTCATCTAATTAGAGAAATTATTGCTTTTCTAATTACAGCAACTTTCTCTAATAGCAACTTGAGAGATACCTATTTCACACAGTCTCATTTAACTAACATAGCCATTAAACATCATTTAAATGTGTACCCATAAAATGAAATCTTTCTTCAAAAGATTTAAGTTACACAACACAAAAATAAAAAGTAGTATGTTATTTCATAGATGCTATGATGTATTAAAGCGTAAAATCAAACTATATGAATAAAATCAGTTTTAAGAATACTTTTCATGCAGAATAAAGATAATACCAGATCAAACGGAACTTTCAGTTATTACAGTCTACTTCAGCGTGTTTTTTTATACAGGTTAGACTAATTTAAATCTATTTAATGCCTTAACAATAAAATTTTTCAAAAACATGATATCCTGGTGCGAGGACATCTCTAAAAAATGTAAATAACAATATAAAGAATTGATGCACGCATATATAAGATTTTGATTAAAATTTTATCATATCATGATCTTTATCATATGTTTAAAGAAAAAATCTTTGGATCGTGTGCAATTGGACAATCAGATTGTAACTGGATGTGATTCAGTTGAGATATTTGAGGCAAACATTGCAGAACTTACAGTTGTTTCAAGACACGCTCAAACACAACACACATACAGTATTTAAATATTAAAGACATATAATTATGGATTCGTGAAAGAATTCCACTTCTATGATGAAAACCCGATACTCATCCACGCACAGGATGCCTGAAAGATAATTCCTCACCAGGTGAGAGTCTGTATGCCAACTGTTGCGCAGAGTTGCGTTAAATATATTTCCTCTCGGGATGAAAGACAGTAAACTAAAAGTTTCTCAACGCGGAGTGCACGCTGGGTTACACTTCTTCTCCGGATGAGAGTCTCGACCAAAATAGGACGCCTTAAGGCAATAAAAACATATCTTCCACGATTTGTCTGATTACATCTTATGTGGGAACGACATCATTTTCAACTTAAACTTTTTTATACATATTTAAATTTCAAATCGAATTCGAAATAGCGTATTTTGATTAGTAGTCATTCCGTACAAGAATAACGATAAAAAATTTGTCATGTTCTTCAATTATAGTGCCTTCGCCATTTTGAAATCGCTAAGAAATTCAACCTCGGTCGAAACATTGGCAACATTATCTTCCACGATATGTTTGATTTCGACTTATGTGGAAACGACATCTTCATTTTGAGTTGTTTTATGTTTAATTGTTCTTCAAATCTAGTAAAAAAAAATATGTTATCACAAGAAATCATGAGTATTATGAGAATTCTATTATGGTCCGAGTTATGTAAAAAATATTCAAAAATAAGTCATATTCTCCAAATTCAGCAATTTCTAACATAGGTATAATTGAAGTAAAGTCCTTATAAATATTAAAAGATAAAATCTAAGTATAACTGCCCTAAGTAACCAGCGTGAGTTTTTAGATCATAGTTTACCGATGAGGTTCCACCACTATTTCGTATTAGGTCTAAAATAATTGGACATTTATCCACTGGTATTCACAGTTACAGTTAAGCTATTCCTGGATTCCAGTGCCCTGGGTACAACCACAGATATAATTAGAGAAGAGATTCCAGGGCTTTGAATTTCCTATTACAAACCAATTAGATTTATATAGCGGTTACTATAACATACATCGTTAACATAATCACTTTGGGGCTACTATAAACATAATTACTGTGTTACGGTTAATGTATTCTAATTAAGCCGTTGCATAGCGACAATAAACCAAACCCATACAGTTAGTTCCTGTCTAAAAGATGAACAAATAAGGCATTTAAACACACATTTGGATATAAAATAAATTTTTTTTTAATACTCCATTTGGAAACTAGCAGGAAATTTACCATTTGTAATTTTTATGTTTATGAAGACACCGAATATTTGAGAGAAATTTTCGTCATGCTATTTGTAATTACGTAGTTAAAAAATGTAAGGAGAAAATAATATCATAAAGGAATATGAAATTCACAAACGGAAAATAAGATGTTAATTAGAATAATAACTTTCATAAGATGTCTTCTAGAATAATAACTATTTTTAGATATTACTTAAAAACAGATAAAAAAAAAAGATATTATTCTGATACAGATATTACTTTAAAAAAATTATGAAGATATTCTAAATATAATTAATGCTAAAAATATTCTAAATATAATTTATTCTGAAAATATTTTAAATATAATTAATTCTACAGATATTCTAATTGTAATTAATATTAAATATAATTAATTATAAATAAAATTAATTCTACAGATATTCTAAATGTAATTAATATTAAATATAATTAATTCTAAATAAAATTAATTCTACAGATATTCAAAATATAATTAATACTAAATTTAATTAATTCCAAATAAAATTAATTCTACAGATACTCTAAATATAATTAATTCTAAATAAAATAATTCTACGGATATTCAAAGTATAATTAATTATAAATAAAAGCAATTCTAAAAATATTCTAAGTATAATTAATTCTAAAATAATTAATTCTATAAATATTTTACATATAATTAATTTCAAAGATATTACTTAGAATAACAACTTTTGTATGAGAATATAAAAATAATAACTTTCATAAGATTTTTCAGAGGTGTTTACCCATTTTTTGTAACGATTCTGAGAAAATGTATCCTAAATATAATTAATTCTAAAAAAAATTAATTGTAAAAATATTATAAATATAATTAATTCTAAATAAAATTAACTGTAAAAAATATTATAAAAATATAATTAATTTTAAATAAAATTAATTGTAAAAATATTATAAATATAATTAATTCTAAATAAAATTAACTGTAAATATATTCTAAATATAATTAATTCTAAATAAAATTAACTGTAAATATATTCTAAATATAATTAATTCTAAATAAATTAATTAATTCTAAATAAATAATTCAAAAAAAATTAACTGTAAATATATTCTAAACACAATTAATGCTACAAAATATTCTAAATATAATTAATTCTGAAGATATTACTTAGAATAATAACTTTTTGTGCGATAATCTGAGAACAACAACTTTCATATGATTTTTCAGAGGCGTTTACTCATTTTTGTAACCATTTTGAGTAAAAACATCCAAATCTCTGAAACAATCTGTAAACTAATAATTTTCATAAGATGCTATTTAGAATAATATTACTTATTAATAACATTAATAAGAATAATATAAATATTACTTTGAATATTATTAATTATCTAGGTAATATTTAATGTATATGAACACTACTTACAATAATGACTTTCATTAGATAATACTTAGAATAATAACTTACATTAAATAGTACATTGAATAATAACTTGCATTAAATAGTACATTGAATAATAACTTGCATTAAATAGTATATTGAATAATAACTTGCATTTAAATAGTATATTGAATAATAACTCTGCATTAAATAGTACACAGAATAATAACTTTCATACATAGTAAGATAACTTCCATTAAATAGTAAATAGTATAATAACTTTAATTAAATAGTGCATAATATAATAACTTTAATTATTTCAAATAATAGGTGTATTGAATTGTCTATATATGGTCTACTACTGTGTCCAAAAGTAAGATCAATTTTGAATTTAAAATTCCCGGGGCTTATGGAATTTCAATTTCTTTTTTAGGTTGCTGGCACTGTCCTTGACAACTATGTGAAATTTGACGTCAAAATATTCATTAGTGTTTGAGTAACGCTTGGCTTTGTGAGACGCTGAAACTGATTCCGGCGATTTTTGAAATGTCTGAATTCATTGAGCAAACCTTGCATTCAATTTTGTTTGCGGAAACGTATAGAATGAGGCAGAAGGTATTCGGTAAGCATTCCTATATCGGAAAGAAAGGTTTAGAAGTGGTATAAACAGTTCAAAGAAGGCAGAGAACGCATTGAAAACGAAGTGCCCTCTGGTTGACCGTCAACCTCAACCGACGAAGATCACGTCCAAAAAATTAAACATTTGGTTTTTGGTTTCGACTTACAATTAGAAATCTAGTTGATGATGCTCATGATGTTGGAATTTCGAAAGGATCGGTCAATTCCATTTTGGGTCCCAAATGCGTCAAATCTCGATTGGTACCGAAAAACACTGAATGCGCCAGCTCAAACTGTATTGTTTCTTCGTGACTTTTCGCCAAACATGAATCCCATATCGTTCCACAACCAGCGTATTCACACCGTGCTACCTCTGTCTATTCTCTAAACTCAAAAGAACACTCCGGGGACACCGTTTTGAGTCGATTGAAGAGATTCAACGTGAATCGGCACGCTTTTGAAGGCCATCCCTGTCGAAGTTGGCATAAGTGCATTGTGTCCGGAGGGGATTACTTTGAAGGCGATGAAACAAATTTGGAAGAATAAATAAGGGAGTTTTTTGAAAAAAAAAATTTGTCTTACTTTTTGAGCACAGTAGTATTCTCGAAATTAACAATTTTATTTGTGAATCAACAATTAAAAATCGAAATATAAAAAGCAATCTATGCATTACATTCTGCCTGAACTTAATAATATATGGTTAAAATCATATGAAATAATTCTTGTCCTAACATAAATGAACTCTTTAAAATAAACGACTAAAAAAGTAGCAATTTTCGCTTTCCGCTAAATGTACGACCGGCAAATGGGAAGTATATCAGGGAAAACAGGAAGTTGAAAGAGATAAGTGGGGAAATAAACGACGGAATTTAGGAAGTTAATGAAATCATAAAGATCGCTGCAAAAAGCTGGGAAAAACATTATCATCTGCAAACGGAAGATACGAACCGAGTAAAAAAGTTACGAAAAATAAATGGCATCATAGAGGAGTTAACAAGACCGTGGCAGCGATTGCCCTAGTTTATGGAACCTCGGATAGATCTGGAAATTGTCCAATATTTTGCAAAAGAAAGTTTGGTAATTATTTAAGTTCTATTAATAGAACATTATGTTTTGATTAGCATTACATTCTAAGTAAGTATCTCTCTCTCTTTTTTTTTTGCTTTCGAAAAGACGATAAAAACATTTTAAGTAGAACTTTCTCGGTAAATATTTTATTTATTTAAAAAATAGTTAAAGTAAACTTTAAGTTTCTTTAAAAAATAGCATAAAAATGATAAAAATTAAATGATAAAATTAACTAATTATTAACCAAAAGTGGGGTTTATGTATATGGGTTTCATTTTTGGCGAAAAAGTTACGAAGAATCAACGCAATGTGAGCTGGCCCATTCAGTGTTTTCGATACCAATCGAGCTTTGGCGCGGTTTAGGCCCAAAACATCTTTTAAAATGGAATTTTGAAATAATATCATCAGCAAGGTCTCTAGTTGTAAATCAACGGTTTGCAAGCACCAAATCTTTAATATTTTGGACGTGAGTTTCGTCGGTTGTTGTTGATTTGTTGAGGTACGACCTGAGGGCTCTTCGTCTTCAACGCGTTGTCTGCCTTCTTTGAACTGTTTATACCACTTGTAAAGATTTCTTTCCGATATGGAAATGCTCACGGAATGCCTTCTGCAACATTCTATATGTTTCCGCAAACAAAATTGAACGCAAGTCCTTTGCTCAATGAATTCAGACACTTCAAAAATCGCCAAAATCACTTTTAACGTCTCACAAAGTCAAGCGTAACTCAAACACGAATGAATATTTTAACATCAAATTTTACAGCGATGTCAAGGACAGTGCCAGCAACCAATAAAAGAAGAAAAAAATTTGAAATTCCATAAGCCCAGGGAATTTTAAATTGAAAATTGGTCTTACTTTTCGGACACAGTAGTATGTTTCAAACTTTATCATATAATTCCTGTCCTAACATAATTGAACTTAATTAAAATAAACGATTAAAAAAGAAGCAATTTTCACCATCCACTGAATGTACGAGCCAGCCAATGTTGAAATATATCAGGAAAAACAGGAAGTTGTAAGAGATAAGTGGGGAAATAAACGACGGAATTTAGGAAGTTAATGAAATCATAAAGATCGGTGCAGAAAGGCTGGGAAAACATTATCGTCTGCAAACGGAAGATACGAACCGAGTAAAAAAAATGATAAAAAAAAAAAAAGTTAGGAAAAAATAAATGGCATCATAGAGGAGTTAACAAGACCGTGGCAGCGATTGCCCTAGTTTATGGAACTTCGGATAGATCTGGAAATTGTCCAATATTTCGCGAAAAAGAAAGTTTGTTAATTATTTAGGTTCTATTAATAAAACATTATGTTTTGATTAGCATTGCATTTTAAGTAAATATCCGTTTTTTTGCTTTCAGAAAAAAAACTAACAACATTTTAAGCAGAATTTTTTAGGCCTAATATTTTATTTTTGTACAAAATAGTATTTTTGAAAAATGATTAGTATTTAAATGATAAAATTAACTAATTATTAATCAAAAATTGATGTTATTATAGCGGATTAAAAATAAATTTTTATAAACAATATATGTTGATAAAATTATATTTTACTTATTATTTATGTATATATACATGAGTTGTTGTTCTAATGCAGCTGGAAATCCAGAAACAGTTAATCTTTATGCCATAAGCAAAGACTGCACCGCTGCTACTCATTTAGCACTACCCAGAGGGCACGTTTAGCTTGAAGATATGTTACGAATGCAAGTAACACTACTCCCACAACGCTGCACGATCATGTCAGACCGGGACGTACGATTTAAAGTAGACTCCGAACCACCACAAACATCTATGGCACCGTCGAGACACGAACCCAAAACCTACGGTACCGATAAGTATTAGCCACTCGGCTATCAGGCCCCATATGTATATGAGTATGCATTATTATTATTTATTATTTATTTATGTTATTATTATTTATTATTTATTTATGTATTATTGTTATTGTTTAAGTATTGTTACTATATGTTACATACCCATGAAGCCATCGGGATTCGAACCTGAAATCTGAAAAAACAGTAGAGCGCCAGCCACTCGGTCATCGGTTCCCATATGTATACGAATATAGATTATTATTATTTATTATTAATATCTGTTTAAGTATTATTATTATTTATTATTATTATCTGTTTAAGTATTATTATTATTTATTATTATATTTTACATATTAAATTATATGTATACGTTATTGGATCAGCTTTTACAAATATTTATTCTATTGTTTCTAATTTCAATAAAAAAAGGAGAAAAAATTACAAAAATATTTGGTATTATTTGTTAAGTAATCGACTAATTAATCTTCCGTTTATTTAACTTAGGTAAACAAATTTCGCAATTAAAATATTTTAGGAAGCTGTTAGCAGCTTGAAGCCATTATATTCTTTTTTATTTCAACATAATTAATTATGTTAACAGATTGCATAAAATAAAATTTTTATTTAATTAGCATTAATTAATAAAACTAGAAAGTGTAATTTTTCAAACGTTAAAAATCAGCAGACATCTATTTGCAAATATAATACAATGCAATTAAGACCCATACCGTTTAATAAAAAAATTTTAAAAATAAAGATAAAATGAAATAAAAATATAACTTTTTTTAAACTCAATGCTGACGCTAGAAAATATTTAATATAATTCAGTTCAAATTGGTTTTACGCTATTTTTTAGAGCTTAAAAGAACTCAAAGTGCTTTTTTTTTTTTTTTTTTGAATAAATAAAAAAGTAAGTTGAAAATTAATTAATATATAAATTAAAATTGCGAAATGTATAGTTCTAATGCATATTGATAAAAAAAAAAATCATCTAAAAAGTAGAATACATAATCGAAATATTATTAAATTTAAAAATTCAACAAATTATTATTTTTTTGGATAAATTTTGAATAAGTCGAAAAATAGTTATACATTTTTTTTTTTAAAAATAAGAAGAATCATTCGTTTAAATTTACAAATGATTTAAATGAAAAATTAGTAATGATTTAAAAAAAGAAACTGTATAATATCGAAAAAATATTATAGTGAAAAGTTTTTCTTTTATATAATATTCTTCTTTTGGTGAGTAACATTTAAAAAAAAAATGCGTTTTAGAATTTTGAATAATTTTTCGTTTATTTGTGGTGTTTCAAATAATAATAATAATAATAATATATATATATATGCCACTTTCAGGTTCATGGGAACACTTTAATTTTTATTTACAAGCACTATATACATATACAAATAATGATTAAATTACAATTATAGTTCATTCCAAGGTCAGAGATTTTTAGATTTCTCGAGTCTACGTTGAATCTAATTGCCTGGTCCAGAGCAGATCTTAATTATCACACGGCGTGATACACGAAACCACAAGGGATTCAAACATACGTAAACTCCAGCTAATTCAATCACTTCAGAAAAAAATATATGGTAGACTTGTCGCAGAACAACCCCCCCCCGGTTTTTTTTTTTTTAATCTGCTCCAAAAACCTCCCTTTAAGAAAATCCTTAATGTCAGCTTCCTTTATTTCTTATTAGAAAAGACATTTCTCAGCTCATGGTCGATCACCAATCACGATGAAACAACTCATGGCGTAGTCCATATTCAATCTGTAGTTGTTTCAATCTAAAGAAGATGCTTCACTAATGAAGGTCGCACAAACAATTACTAATTTCATAAGACTGAATATCTGCTATCAGGTTTGTGAGACAGTTCTTCTTAATAGTTAGTATAAAACAGTAATTGCATGTAATGTAACTACCTACAATACTGCTTGTCTGCTTTCCAATTTGAGTGATGGGTTGTTATGATGTACTTGTCAAAATTACACTCATGTCCATAAATTAAGGATAATTCAGAATCACACAGAAATTGAAATCTAAAATAAAAATTTCACCTGTAGAATTATCACACACATCTTGAAGAAGAATATGCAAATTACAGGAAACCACCAGATGGCGCGGATAGTACGTCACAATGACGAGTGTAAGAGGGGGGTATATAAGGAATGGTGGCAAAAGAAGTAAAATTGTTCACAAGCGCTAAAAAGCCTTTCAGTGCAATAACCGCATAGTTATGGCACAAAGGAAGCATTTGGATGATTTTTTACGTGGTAGAATTATCGGACGACTGGAATGGGGACGTACCCAGCTGGAAGTATCCGAGGAACTTGAATCGCCCAGAGTGTCATCTCCAGGCTTTGGCAACGATTCCAAGATGATGGTAATGTGAGTAGATGTTACAGCACAGGTCGCCCCCGAGTTACAACGCCGAATGAGGACCGGTATTTAGCAGTTACTGCCAAAAGAAACAGACGGAGCACAGCATCAGACCTGTCTCGTCAGCTCTCTTCAGCTACCGGTACGACAGTTTCAAGGCAGACCGTGAACAGACGCTTAGGGCACATTGGTCTTTATGCTCGTAGTTCTGTCAGATGTGTTTAACTTACCGCAACTCACTGTCGCCTGCGATTAACCTGAGTAGAGAGCATGCATTGTGGATACCGCAACAGTGGTCTGGTGTGATGTTTTCCGACGAGTCCAGGTTTAGTTTGCAGTCTGATTCTCGCCGGACTTTCATATGGAGGGCGCCAGGTACCTGTTACCACCAAGAGAACACCGTTGAACGACACCGTTACGGTGGTGCAGGATGGCTCGTTTGGGGAGGAATTATTCTTGGTTCCAGAACTGAAAACTTTAAAAAGGAAACAAAATTTTTTTCCACGATTTAAAGTTTCCAATAACGACGGAGTATATTATAAATTGTTAACACGTAATATAAAAAGAAAAATATTATATTGCAAAAAGTCCTTTATAAATAATTTCCCTTCATTTTTTAAGTTTATCTGGCGCCATCTATTGGTAGATACATGCAACTTAATTCTAAAAAACTAAAACTAATTAATTAAATTTAATTAATGAATCAATGTTTGAAAAACTGTATTAACATCAAGTGTCATCCTCTACAAGTTCAAAAATGTATTTGAACTTGAGAGGATGAATAAAAAGTATTTTATGAACGATTGAAAATTTGAACAAGATATATATAGGGAGAGTGTGAGCTAATAGAAGGAATTGAATAATAGTGATAAATAGAAACACATATAATAATTGAAATCGATGGCTAATTTCTCAAATTAAAAAGAAAAATGTTCTCATTAAACCTTTTCTGCATCAATTATTTAAAAATACTTAAGATTACGATCGATGAAAAAAAAATAAATTCATTATTTGTTTACACATTGATTTTTTAAGTTTCAATTCAATTAATAAAATGAATAAGCTATCACTTCAGAAACCTTTTTTTCTGCTACTAATGTTTATAAACCCCCAGACATATGTTCGTTAATTAAGACAGTAAATTCCAGAAGTAATTCGAAAGAAACAATTTATATTAATTACTTGCTAATTAACGAACAACTAAAAAACTATCGATAAAAAGAATCAATTATAAAGAATGAAATTCTGTTCGTTTAAGAACAAGAGCTCTTAAAGAAATACAAGAATAAAAACATTAATTTTAAACAATCAAATAATTCTTCATATCGCGTTTGATTAATTTTCTAAGAATTATATCACTATTATTCTGTTTTTAATAGCAGGTACATGTATAAATCCCTATACACGTATTTTTTACTTAGCTCTAATTCTTTTATAATAATTTGTCGACTCTATAAATTAGTTAATTTAAACGTAACGGCTGGTGTTTCATTGGAGGGCCTAGGGTAATTAATACCATGTACCTCCATATCATATTTTTTATTAATATTTTACATAATTATAGAAAATTTAATAAATTTAAAAATTAAAAGAAATAAATTTAAGAGCGCACATGCTCTGTGAAGAAAATAAAAGAAATAATTAGGATTAGTAATATAAAAATATCAAAAAAGTAATAATTTATAATCATAATAATATAATAATAATAACAATGGCAGTAATGAGGAAAATAAATAATTAATCTTAAAAACATCATTTATTTTAGAAAATGAAATTAGAAGAATTTCTTAAGGGAGTAACAATTTATTTATTATTTAAATATTCCAAAATATTTTTCATCCAAGTACTTTATAAATAATCTTCAAAAAATAATTAAACGAACGTTTTAATTTCTTTTTTATTATTATTATTATTATTATTATTTTCTTGCCTTTCAGTTTTATTATTGCATTTTTAAACAAACGAAATAAAGAAATATATATTTTCAAAAATTAATTATTTATGGGGTTTTCTCACATAATCATTTGCCAGTATAAGAAGCAAAAAAAAAGTCTGCTTTTCAGTAACAATGGTCCAAAAAAAGTTTTTGATAAAAAAAACAGAGATGAAAATTTTTTGTTAGAAAAAAAACATTCTTTTCAATATTTGAAGGAGAAGATCCAACTGATAAAAACAAACTGTCCGACAAATAAAAAAAAAACTAATATATCTCGGAAGATACTTGAAGAAGGGGAAAACAGTAAGGCATCAAAAAAAAAAAAGTTATGTGTATTAATAGATAATGCTATAAGCGGCATAAAGAAAGTGAATTCGGCTGCCAGTGATATTTTAAATCGAAATGACAACGTATTTGGCATGAGTTGCACATTAAACCAACTGAGGTGTTCAATGTGCTTGATTGTTTCGGTTTTTTGATGGAAAAAATTACTTCCAAGTCAAAAGTCGACAGTTGCGACACTGTTAGTGGAAAGCCCATCCATCACGGCAAGGCCAAAACCAAATATGATGGGAAAAATAGATAGAACTTTTTTGATGTCATGCCATTTCCCCCTTCTTCAAGTATATCTTCAATTCAAATTTGAATTCATTGTGACGAGTGATTCTTTTTAACAGCATTTTGAAAGTGGAACAGGAATTACTCAACTGCAGCACAGATTAAGGTTGTAGAACTAACTACACAACGAAGATGATAGATTTAAAAGAAAATAATCAATATAACGTCTTATTCCATGTGCAAGAGGCTCTGAAATCTCTCTTTTGCAAATGTTTACACACGTACGCTCAGTCTCCTAAGCATCCTTGTTGTTTCTTCTGCCACTTGGTAGACAGCAACCAAGTAGACCAAGTCCAAAAACCCATGTGGAACCCATGGAAGGAAACATGTGAAACCCTTGGAAGGAAGGGGTAGCTTCTGTTGTGATGAAGGAAGCACCCGTAGGTAGAAATATGACTTGGCTCTGAGTCCCTGAAGAAGGAGAGCAGTACCTTCAGAGAGGACTTTTAGAGGGAAATCATACTCATTTGCGTATCGGATGGAGGAAACTCGGAAAACTCCCACCAGGTAGTCCAACTAACGAAACAAGATGCTGAACAGCCCAAACGACATCGAATCTTCTCAATTTTTGGAACATTGTCTACAACAAAGCCGCCAGCGGATGGAATCTCCGTCCTAATGCTCACCAGCGGAGCGCGTTGCCACTGAGCCACGAATTGGGAGATGATAAAATCGTAAAATTATTTAAAAAACTTCTTCAGTGGCACAACAGTCCCATGATGGGCCGAGGCAGTCCAGTCTGCCTACTGGCAGATTCCGAAATATGAGATTCTTTTCTTTTTATGGGAAGGGTTGTCAACGCCCAACGCCCAACGCTCTACAATGATATTTGAAACGGCTAAAGGAGCTACGGCTTAAAATGGATTTCGAATCACTACAAACATTCATAACACCACCGCGACTAGAGCTCAAAACCTGTGGCACCGAGTATTAGTCACTCGGCCATCAAGACCCTTTAAACACTTCAAATAATATGATATTGTAAAAGCAGTTTAAAATTTTACAAATACCTTGAATTTTAAAGAGAAATATTTGTCAAGAATGAATAATTCAGAATTCGACATAAAATATTTTTTATAAGAATGCAAAAACGAAAAGAAAACTATTGTAATATTTTTTACATTTGTTAAATACAAATAAAGTTTATAAAAAAAAAAAAATTACATCTCCCTTTAAAAACGCTTTTATAAATATCTGGAGTTTTCAGATAGTAAATATTTTAAAGAATCCTTAACTAATGAAGGTTTTTCAGACATTTTAAATTATGATTTCTCATTTAAAAAAGTATATTACAGAATATTTTATATATATAAAAAATTTTATAATATTTTAGCTGTAAAATAAATAACATATAAGATTAAAGATTAAAAATATTTTTTTTAAAAACACCTCCGATTTGTTAAAATAATTCACAACCGTTTGACAAAGTATGAAGTTTTAAAAATTTCATGGCAGCTAAAATAGTTGGAATTCAAGTAAAAACCTTTTAAGTGTTTTTAAACTATTTTTGGTAAGAGGTTTACAGAAATGTCAGAAAGAATTCTAGAAAGTTTCACAAAAATGTACTAAGCATTATTCTTTTTGTTGTAATCCTTTAGGTTATTTAAATATTTAGTACTAAAAACTGTAATAAAAATATATAAAATTTTCTTTAACAAAAGTTGTCACTAAAAATTCTAAAACATACTTCCGTACTTAAAAAAAGGAATAAAACTGGCGACATAACTCTCAAAGGAATAAATTTCAAGAAAATATACAAAGTAACAATACATTTTTGAAAATAAATATGTAGACATTTCGAATTTTTAACGTAAACAGAAAACTAAAATTGTAGTAAATAACTAAATATATAATATAAGTAACGTTTTAAATTATAAATAAAAAATCAAATATATACATTGTGATTATAATTAAAGTCCCACTTCAAAATTCTGTAAAAAAGAACCACTCGTCACAATGAGTTTAAGTTTGAACTGAAGGTACTTGAAGAAGGGGGAAACCTGAAAGGCTACATCAAAAAAATTTGCGACATAACTCACAAAGGAATAAATTTCCAAGAAAATACACAAAGTAACAATACATTTTCGAAAATAAATACGTAGACCTTTCGCATTTTAAATGTAAGCAACAAACAGAAATCGTAATCAATAAATATATACCATATAAGTAATTTTTTTAAATTTCGAAGAGTTAAAATTATTAATAAATAATGAAATATATACAAACTTTTTATATACAGGATGATTATAATTAAAAAGTCCCCTTTCCAAATGTTGTAAAAAAGAACCACTTGTCACAATGAGTTCCAATTTGAACTGAAGATACTTGAAGAAGGAGGAAACAGTACATCATCAAAAATAGTTCCAAAGTGTATTAATAGATGGCGCTGTAAGCAACATAAGGAAAGTGAATTCGGCTACAGTGAAATTTTAAACCCAAATTACAACGTATTTGGCATGAGTTGCACATTAAACCAACTGTAGTGTTCAATGTGCCTGATTGTTTCGGTTTTTTGACGGAAAAAGGACTTTTAAGTCATTCAACAGTTGTGACATTGTTAGCGGAAAACCCATCCATCACGGCAAGGTATAATAAGTTGGATGGGAAAAATAGGAGGAACTTTTTTAAACTTTTTGATGCCATACCGTTTTCTCTTCTTCAAGTATCTTCAATCAATTCAAATTTGAACTCATTGTGATGAGCGTTACTTTTTTGCAGCATTTTAAAAGTGGAACTTTAATTATAATCACTCTGCACATTATATATATATATGTATATATCTACATATATATATATCCCAGTATACAAAAATATCTACAAAAATAACGACAAAATCGAATTTGACACATTACATTATTGTTTGGCATCGCCATCACGAAATTGGCCGACAATAATTGGTATGCAATAAATTGAAAATCGTAATTGTAATCTTATATGGTAATCGCTGTTGTGATAAATAACGATACACCATATAAGTAATATTTTAAATTTTGAAGACTTTTAAATTATAAATAAATAATCAAATATCTACCAAAAAAAAATTATATATCCCAGTATTTAAAAATATCTACAAAAATAAGGACAAAACTGAATTTGACACATTATTCGATTTCCGGTTTGATCTTGCGTCCCTTTTTCGAAAAATATTTAATAGAAATAAAAAAGAAGACATATTCCAAATAGTATTGGAAAAACGTCCGATTTTTTTAAAGGGGTAAAAATAGAATCCCATACAAGACCACGCGGCAGACATATCTCTTCGCATTTATTTCGTAAGTTTTGGCATCATCATCAAGAAAGATGGCCGACAGTTATGCAAAGGACACGAAACCCATACTGTTGCCATTCCGCATGGAGAAATGGCGGAAATCGGAAGTATGTTCACGTCCAAACAAATCCAGCTGCGCGAGTGGGATTTCTTTTGAATTCTTTTACTAAGATATTTCAAAGAACTTACAAAACCGTGATGTTGTCATCTGCATTTTTTTTGCTTCCAGTTGAATGGTGCAACAAAACTTTTAAAATGAATATTTTCTTTTCCTTTCCCTCTTTTTGCAACTTCAGTGAGAACTCTTTTTTATGCTGACTTCATCTAGTTTGAATAATAATAACAAAAAGTCTGAATAAAAAAATTTGAAATGCTTTCATGCAACTTGATAAATATTTAAACACATTTACAATTGTATTTTGAGTTGTATGTTTTTAAGAAGACGAACTAATTTCAAAATAGGTATGTGTTTTTTTTTCATTTACTCCTCAAGATTCACTTTAAGTTCTTATTTTTTTTGGCAATGGATAAAAAAATATAAAGAGTCTCGACTACAGCATATAGCGTTTGCTTGATCTGATGAGGTTCAAAGTTACACGTCTTTTTTTATTTTGGAGATGAGGATTAATAATTTGTTAGATTTCTGAGGAATGTGGCTAGCTACGGCGCCGAGAAGGTAATCTTATCAGAGGAGTCTGATATTATATTCTGGAATTCATAGAAATAAGACGATTTATTAGATTAACGTTAAAAGAGAAAATAATATCCGTTTCCTTATAAATTAAAAAAAAAAAAAAAATTGAAAAATCGAACTTTGAAATGAAAATATATTTTTTATAATGTGTTAAGATGCTACTCTTCAACATATGGGGGCAGCAACTGGATGTAATATTTTCTTTTCATTGGCGCGACAGCCCAAGGGCGGGCCAGGGCCGTCTGACAAATGGCAAATCTTAGATTCCTTTTTTGAAAAATATTTAGCACACATACACACAAAAAAAAAGAACAAATATTCCAAATAGTATTGAAAAAACGTCCGATTTTTTAAAGGGGAAAAATAGAATCCATACAAGACCCCGCGGTAGACATATCTTTTCGAATTTATTTCGTAAGGTTTGGCATCATCATAAGAAAGATGGCCGACAATAATTCGTATGCAATAAATTGTAAATCGTTATTGTAATCTTATATGGTAATCATTATTGTAATAAATAACGATACATCATGTAAGTAAAATCTTAAATTTCGAAAAGTTAAATTATGAATAAATAATCAAATATATACAAAAAAATGTTATGTATCCCAGTACACAAAAATATATATAAAAATAAGTACAAAACTGGATTTGACACATTATTCGATTTCCGGTTTGATCTTGCGTTCCTTTTTAGAAAAATATTAAATAGAAAAAAAAGAAGACATATTCCAAAAGCTATTGGAAAAACGTTCGATTTTTTTTAAAGGGTTAAAAAATAGAATCCACGCGGCAGACATATCTTTCCGAATTTATTTCGTAAGTTTTGGCATCATCATCAAGAAAGATGGCCGACAGTTATGCAAAGGACACGAAACCCATACTGTTGCCATTCCGCATGGAGAAATGGCGGAAATCGGGAGTATGTTCACGTCCAAACAAATCCAGCTGCGCGAGTGGGATTTCTTTTGAATTCTTTTACTAAGATATTTCAAAGAACTTACAAAACCGTGATGTTGTCATCTGCAATTTTTTTTTTTTTTTTTTGCTTCCAGTTTAATGTTGCAACAAAACTCTAAAATGAATATTTTTCTTTCCTTTCCCCCTACTTTTGGAACTATGAGAACTCTTTTATGCTGACTTCATCTGGTTTGAATAATAAAAAAAAAAGTAAAAAAAATCGGAATCCTTTCATCAACTTGATAAATATTTAAATACATTTACAATTGTATTTTTGAGTTGTATGTTTTTACGAAGACTAACAAAATAATTTCAAAATAAAAAATAATAAAATCCGAACCAGACCTTGCGGTACACAAATCTTTTCGAATTTATTTCGTAGGTTTTCGCATCATTACCAAAAAAGATGACCGACAATAATTGGTATACAATAAATTGTAAATCGTAATTGTAATCTTATATTGAAATCATTATTGTGATAAATAATGATATATCACATAAGTAACGTCTGATATTTCGAAGTGTTTTAAATTATAAATAAATAATCAAATATATACAATTTTTTTATATATCACAGTACACAAAAATATCTACAAAAAATAAGGACAAAACTGTATTTGACACATTATTCGATTTAAGGTTTGATCTTAGATTCTTTAAGCCGAAAACAATTGGCATGCAATAAATTAAATTGTAAAACTGTAATTGTAATCTTATATGGTAATCGTTATTGTAATAAATAACGATACACCATATAAGTAACATTTTAAATTTCTTAGTGTTTTAAGTTATAAATAAATAATCAAATATATACAAAAAGTTTTATATCCCAGTACTTAAAAATATCTACAAAAGGACAAAACTGAGTTTGACACATGATTCGATTTCCGGTTTGATCTTAGGTTCCTTTTTCGGAAAATATTTAATAGAAAAATAAGAAGAAATATTCCAAAAGCTATTGGAAAAACCTCGATTTTTTAAAGAGGTAAAAAATAGAATCCATACAAGACCACGCGGCAGACATATCTTTTGGAATTTATTTCGTGTTTTGGCATCATCATCAAGAAAGATGGCCGACAGTTATGCAAAGGACACGGATCTCATACCGTTGCCATTCCGCATGGAGAAATGACGGAAATCAGGAGTATGTTAACGTTCAAACAAATCCGGCTGCGCGAGTGGGATTTATTTTGAATTCTTTTAAAGACATTTCAAAGAACGTACAAAACCGTGATGTTGTCATTTGCAATTTTTTTTTCTTCCAGTTGAATGTTGCAACAAAACTTTTAAAATGAATATTTTTCTTTCCTTTTCTCCCTACTATCAGAACTCTTTCATACTGACTTCATCTGGCCTTGAGTAATAATAATAAAAAGGCCGAATAAAAAAAAAAAAATGTTTTCATGCAACTTGATAAATATTTAAGCACATTCACAACTGTATTTTTGAGTTGTATGTTTTTAAGAAGAAGACGAACTAATTTCAAAATATGCATGCGTTTTTTTTGTTGTTGCTGTTGTTGTTTATTTAACTCCCTAACATATTTATTTTAACTTCTTTTATTTTTTGGCATTGGAACTAAAAATATAAAGAGTCTCTACAATAATATACAAGAGTTTACTCTGATCAGATGAGGCTCAATGTAACATGTCTTTTTATCTTGAAAATGAGGATTAATATGTTACGGTTCTGAGGGATATGACTATAGTGCCTGTGCCGAGCAGATCATCTTATCCAACGAATCTGATATTATATTATGGAATTCATAGAAAATAGACGATTTAAAAGTGAACCATAAAAGAGAAAAATAACGTATGTTTCTTCATAAATTATAATAAAGGAAATTGAAAAATCAAATGTTGATATGAAAACAAATTATTTCGCATGACAAAGACATAACGGGTTAAGAAGTTACTTTTCAATACATGGAGCAGTAACTGGATGTTATATTTTTCCATTGGCGCAACAACCCCATAATGGCCTAAGGCCGCCTTCCGACTGGCAGATTTATTATCGAAGTAATATAATTATTATTATATTAATATCCTCATTATTATTATAATATCATTATCGAAGTAATATCAATATTATTATTATTATTATTTTAATATCATCATTGCTATTATAATGTATCACAGTAATGTCATTACTTATTAATCTTGAGTCAAGTATATCAAAAACTAATCTTTTTTTTTTTTTTTTTTAATTCGTTTAATTGCAATAACGATAAGTCCAAGCATTTCAAATACTATAAGTACACACTAATTCAGTACTTTGACCAAATCTAAAAATATAAGATAAATTACATTGAAATACTTGAAACATGAAAAAAAAAAAAAATTCTGCCCTCATTTTCTCCCTCTTTGAATTTCCCCTTGTGGCCTCATACTGCTACTCATCAAAACATAGCATCCTTTTTTACTTTTATTTACAGCTAGCTATACTAAAAATAAAAATATGATCTTTTGATTTATGTTTATTTCAATCAGGACCATTCATATCATATTTTTATGACTACCAACACAGCTCCAGCAGACATAAAATCGGGAAAAATAGCGTCGGATTCGCACTCCAGATTCACCGGCGGCATCCTTCATTTTTACGACCTGTTCCGAACACCTTGCCGCCATAAAACAAAAACTTCCCCGAAATACCTCCGCACTCCGGAGATTTCTAAAGTGCAGCCCTACCCTGGTCACGGCACCGGCACCCGTTTCCCGGTACACGGCAATAGGCGATAAAAAACAAACAAGCCAAATGGACGTTGTGAGAAGAAATGGCTGACGATCCGCAGAGAAGCAATTGGCTCCGCAGACAGAAAGAGCGAGATGAACTCCAGGAGGTTGGAAAGGTAAGTCATAAATCAAGTTAGCGTCTGGTGTGAAAGGTGCATATTTATACCAATCAACTAGTATGTGTCTGGTTTGTTTTTAATTTTGCTTATTTCAGAGATAAAAAAAAAGATTATTGCACTAGTTTTTGTTCGATTTTTCTGTATAATAATACAATCAACCGTTTTTTTTTTTTATTTTATATAGTACAATGGTGTTACGATTCAATAATTCTCATTATATATATATATGCGAATATAATAATACTATTAAATACTAATAGTGTTTTTTACATTAATTTTTCTCCTAACTTTTTGAAAAGTTAATATTTTTTATCATCATAAAGTGATATCATTATTATTGAAGTATTATTAATATTGTTATTATATTAATACCATTATTATTATAATATCATTATCGAAGTAGTATCTTTAATATTGTTATATTAATATCATTATTATTATTATTATTATTATTATTATTATTATAATATCGTTATCGAAGTAATATATTTATTGTTAATATATAAATATTTTCTTTATTAATATAATATCATTATCTAAATAATATCATTATTCTTAATCTTTATTCCAAAGGTATCAAAACTTAAAATATATTTTTTAAAATTCGTTTACGTAGGAATAACGATATTTCTTTATACTTCAAATATTATTGGTACATATAATCCCGTCTTTGATCAAATCTTAAAATATAAGATAAATTATAATGAAATACTTGGAACATGAAAAAAGAAAAAATTCCTCATTTTCTCTTTCTTTGCATATCCCATGTGGCTTCATATTTCTATTCATCAAAACATAGCATCCTCTTTTTATTTTCTTCTTTATTTACAACTAGCTAAAAATAAAAAATAAAAAAAAAAAAAAAAAAAACCCTATGATCTTTTGAATTTATATATATTTGAATTGGGACCTTTTATATCATATTTTTTATGTCTACCAACACAGCTTCAGCAGACATAAAATCAGGAAAAACAACGTCGGAATCGCACTCCAGATTCACCATCGGCATCCGAGGCATTCTTCATTTTTACGACCTATTCCGAACACCTTGCTCGCCATAAAATAAAAACTCTCCCCAAATACCTCCACACTCGGCGATTTATAAAGTGCAGCACATACCAAGGTACACGGCAACTGGCGATAAAAACAAACGAGCCAAATGGACGTTGTGAGAAGAAATGGCTGACGTTGACGAAATATGATTGTGGCAATTCGATCCGAAGAAGAAGTGTTTGACTTCGGACAGAAAGAGCGAGATGAACTCCATGAGGTTGGAAAGGTCAGTCATAAATCAAGTTAGCGTCTGGTGTGAAAAGGTGCACATTTATTCGATTCAACTAGTATGTGTTGATGTTTATTTTTGTTTCGCTTATTTTCAGACATAAAAAAGGTTATTGCAGAAATTTCTGTTCGATTTACCTTTATAATAACAAAAACAACTGGTTTATTATTTTATATAAATCAATTTATTTGCGATTCAATAATTCTCATATATATATATATATATATATATGAATTACTGTGTTACAAAAAATAAATACTAATAATGTTTTTTACATATATTTTTCTCAAAACTTTTTGAAATCTTAATTTATTTTATCATCATAAAGTGATATCATTATGATCAAAGTAATATTCTTCTTATTATTATGATTAATATCAATATCATTATTATAATATAGTTATCGAAGTAATATCATTATTGTTATTATATTAATATCATCATTATTATTAGTATAATATCATTATAATATCATTATTATTATTAGTATAATATCATTATCGAATATCATTATTATTATTAATATCATCACCATTATTATAATATCTTTTGAAGTAATATCATTATTATTATTATATTAATACCATCTTTATTATAATATCTTATTATTATTATATTAATATCCTCATTGTTATTATATCTTTATTGAGTAATTATCCTTATTATTATTATATTAATATCATCATTATTATTAACGATAATTCCTTACATTTTAAATATTATAAGCACGTACTATTCCAGTACTATGGCCAAACCTTGCAATATAAGATAAATTATATTAAAATGCTTGGAAAATGAAAACAAAAACATGTTTTCCCCTTTTTATCCCTCTTTGTATTTCCCTTGTGTCTTCATATTTTTACTCATCAAAACATAGCATCCTCTTTTTTTTTATTTTTTATTTACAACTAGCTAAAAAAAAAAATATGATCTGTTGATTTATTTTTATTTCAATTGGGACCATTTATATCATATTTTTATCACTACCAACACAGCTTCTCAAGACATAAAATCAGGAAAATAACGTCGGAATGGTACTCCAGATTCACCATCGGCATCCGAGGCATTCTTCATTTTTACGACCTGTTCCGAACACCTTGCTCGCCATAAAATAAAAACTTCCCCCAAATACCTCCGCACTCGGCGATTCATGAACTGCAGCAGTACCCCGGTCACGGCTCCGCCAACTCATTTCCCGGTATACGGCAAATGGCGATAAAAAACAAACAAGCCAAATGGGCGTTGTGAGAAGAATTGGCTGACGTTGGCGAGGTACGTTTATGGCAATTCGATCAGCAGAGAAGTATTTGGCCTCCGATGGAAAAAGCGAGATGAACTTCATGAGGTTGGAAAGGTCAGTCATAAATCAAGTTATCGTCTGGTGTGAAAGTTGCACATTTATTCGAATCAACTAGTATGGGTCTGTTTTATTTCTATTTTGCTTATTTCAGAGATAAAAAAAAGATTGTAGAAATTTCTGTTCGATTTTTCTTTATAATAATAAAAAATAACTGTTTTGTTCTTTTATATAGAACAATTGTTTTTACGATTGAATAACTCTCATATATATGAGAATTAAATATGATAATTAAAATATATGAGAGAATATATGAGAATTAAAATAAATACTAATAGTGTTTTTTTTTTTCATATATTTTTCTCACAACTTTTTGAAAAGTTAAATTATTTTATCATCATAAACTGATAGCATTATTATCGAAGTATTAATATTATCATTATTATTATTATTATTATATTACTAACATCATTATTATTATTATAATATCATTGTAGAAGTAATATTTTTATGATTGTTATATTAATATCATCATTATTGTTTAATATCATTAGCGAAATAATATCATTATTAATTAATTTTGAATCCCAATATATTAATTAAAATATCTTTTTTTTTAATTCGTTTAATTACAAATAACGATAATTCTTTATATTTCAAATATTATAAGTGCATACTAATCCAATTCTGTGATCAAACCTTGAAATATAAGATAAATTACATTAAAATACTTGAAAAATGAAAAACAAAATCAAAATCAAAATTGCCCATTTTTTTCTCTCTTTGTATTTCCCTTGTGGCTTCATATTTTTACTCATCAAAATATAGCATCTTCTTTTTATTTTTATCTACAACTAGCTATACCACTAGTATGATATTTTGATTTATATTTTTTTCAATCGGAACCATTTATATTATATTTTTATGACTACCAACACAACTTCCCAAGACATGAAATCAGGAAAAACAACGTCGGAATCGTACTCCAGATTCACCGTCGGCATCCGAGGCATTCTTCATTTTTACGACCCGTTCGAACATCTTGCTCGTCATAAAAAAATAAAAACTTCCTCCGAAATACCTCCGCGATAATTAGCGATAAAAACAAGTCAAACGGACGTTGTGAGAAGAAATGGCTGACGTTGGCAAGATACGTTTATGGCGATTCGATCCACAGAGAAGTGTTTGGCTTCGGACAGATGAACTCCATGAGGTTGGAAAGGTCAGTCATAAATCAAGTTAGCGTCTGGTGTGAAAGGTGCACATTTATTTGAATCAACTAGTCTGCGTCTGGTTTATTTTTATTTTGCTTATTTCAGACAAAAAAGGATTATCGCAGAAATTTTTGTTCGATTTATCGTTATAATATCAAAACCAACGGTTTTTTCATTCTATACAGAACAATTGTTTTACGATTATTATATATACATATATGACAATTACTGTTTTATACAATAAATAATAATAGTGTTTTTTTTTTAACATAAATTTTTCTCATAACTTTTGAAAAGTGAATTAATTTTATCATCATAAAGTGATATCATTATCACCCAAGTAATATTATTATTATTATCATTATATGAATATAATCATTATTATTATAATATCATTATCTAAGTAATATATTAATTCATTATTAATATTAATATATTACAGAGGTTACTTTATAATATTACAGAATATCATCATCATTATTATATAATATTATTATCGAAGCAATATCATTATTATTATAATATTATTATCATCATTATTATTATATATTATTATCGAAGTAATATCATTATTTATTAATCTTAATCAAAGTCTATGAAAAATAACAAAATAATTTTTTAAAATTCGTTTAAATAAAAATAAAGATATTTCTTTACACTTCAAATATTATGATTACATACGAAGCTAATACTTTGACCAAATCTGAAAAGATAAGATAAATTACACTGACATACTTGGAACGTGAAAACCAAATTTATTATTTTTTTTCCTGCCTCTTTTGTATTTCCCCTCTTTTTATTTTTATTTACAACTGGCTAAACTAAAAAAATAAAATATGATCTTTTGATTTATATTTATTTCAATCGGGACCATTTATGTCATATTTTTATGACTACCAAAAACGGCTCCAGCAGACATAAAATCAGGAAAAATAACGTCGGAATCGCACTTCAGATTCACCATCGGCATCCCAGGCATTCTTCATTTTTATGACCCGTTCCGAACATCTTGCTCGTCATAAAATAAAAACTTTCCCCAAATACCTCCGCACTCGGCGATTCATGAAGTGCAGCATATACCCCGGTCACGGCAATTGGCGATAAAAACAAACAAGCCAAATGGACGTTGTGAGAAGAATTGGCTGACGTTGGCGAGGTACGTTTATGGCAATTCGATCAGCAGAGAAGTATTTGGCCTTCGAATGGAAAAAGCGAGATGAACTCCATGAGGTTGGAAAGGTCAATCATAAATCAAGTTAGAGTCTGGTGTAAAGGTTCACATTTATTCGAATCAACTAGTATGGGTCTGGTTTTCATTTTATTTTGCTTATTTCAGATATAAAAAAGATTATTGCAGAAATTTCTGTTATTTATAATAATAAAATCAACTGTTTTGATTATAATTTTAACACACACACAACACACACATTTCATAATTCACACACATATATAATATCAAAATTACTGCTTTATAAAATAAATACTATAAATATATACTATAAAATTTTTAAAAACACTATATTTTTCTGATAAGTTTTTGAAAATTTAATTAATTTTATCACTATTAAGTGATATCATTATTATATTATTATTGTTATTATTATTATATTAATATCCTCATTATTTTTATTATATCATAATAACATTGTCGAAGTAATATCATTATTATTGTTATAATAATATCATTGTCGAAGTAATATCCTTTTATTATTATTATCATTCAATCGAATCATCTTTGTTATTATTATATTAATATCATCAATATAATATCACTATTTATTAATTTTGAATCAAACGTATTAATTAAAATATCGTTTTTTTTAATTCGTTTAATTACAAATAACGATAATTCCAGGGCCTGAATGTGACCAGCGCTCTGGCGCTCGGTACCACAAGTTTCGGGTTCGAGTCCCTGGCGGTGCCATGGTTGTTTGTAGTGGTTCGGAATCCACTTTAAGCCGTAGGTCCCGGTCTAATAGGATCGTAGAGCGTTGCGGGGACATTGTTACTTCGCGTCCGTAGCTTATCTTCAAGTTACACGCGCCCCCTGGGTAATGCAAAGTGAGTACGTCTTTGCAGCACTTGCCTTAAGGCATACAAGACGTCCAATGTCTTTGTTTGCCAGCTGCATTAGAAAGAAAAAAAAAAAAACGATAATTCCTTACATCTCAATTATTATAATCACATATTAATCCAGTACATTGACCAAATTTAGACATATAAGATAAATTACATTGAAATGCTTGGAACATGAAATATTCCCTATATATATTCCCTCTTTGTAGTCGCTGTAGTATATTCAGACTGCATAAAATGGATTTTTGGACGAGTTCACTGGATCTATTTCTGGGGAAGAAAGTGCCTCCTCCGTGTATGGCGAAAAGTATTGATGTATGGTTTACGTTTTCTATTGTAGCTGTTTGCTTTCTTTTTTCAAGAAAGAAAATCTTTAAGACATTTTGTTTTAAAAAATATTCAATAATATATGTTTTAACTAGCCTAAATAATTAATATTATAGAAATTTGTGTGCAAATCCTGTTTTTATTTCAATTTTTAAAAATAACTCTTTACTGTCAACGCTCAACTCAGAACTGTCGACTCTGAATTCTGAACTGAATCGTAAAACATTTGTTCTTTATAAAATAACAAAACTATAGTTGCAGCAGTTGGTTTAATCGAAGTCAAGGATGTTCCATTAGTTTAGAAAGTTAAAAATAATAATAATAAATTAAAGTGGAATTTAAATTATAATACTTCTACACAGCACTTAAAAAGTCCTTTTAATTTAGCTTGTACTGTTAAAATGAATTTCATTGTATGTAATAAAGACAATGCACAGTTTGTTTTTTCAGACAGTTCAGAACTGTTTTTGTAAAACTTGAAATAGAAACAGGATTTGAATTCTAATTTTTGTAATATTAATAATTCATAGAAGTCGATTTATTAGTGAATAATAAAAGAGAAAATAATAAGAATTGAGAGTCGACAGATCAGAGTTGACAGTTGACAGTTCAAAGTTGTTTTTAAAAACTGAAATAAAAACAAGAATTTCACATAAACTTCTATAATATTAATAATTTATAAGACGATAAGTTAATTGTAATGATATAAAGTAAGACGATAACGATTAATATATTAACGAAGTAAGGCGATATATTAGTGTACCATAAAAGACAAAATAATGACAACTGAGAGTCGATGGTTCAGAGTTGTACTTTAAAAAATGAAATAAAAACAGGATTTGCGCACTAATTTCTATAATTTTTTGGATATTTTTTAATCAAGATATCTTAAGATTTTTTTTTTTTTTTAAAAAGGAGAAAGCAAGAAGTTACAATAGAAATCGTAAACATGCATCAATAATTTTCCCATACACGGACGAGGCACTTTCTTCCCCAAAAATAGATCCAGTGAACTCGTCCAGAAATCCATTTTATGCAGTCTGAGTATACTACAGCGACTTTCTCTGCCAGTTGGAGAGTTTTCAAATAAAATTTTATTTTCTCAGAAACTCTTTTTTCGAGCATACGCGGACGGAACTTTAAAAGCAGTTTTATTGACTTATAAAAGAAAAGCAAACAACCCGGAATTAAATTAAATAAACAGGGGAGTGGGGGAGGGGTAAAAAGACAATCCGGGTATTCCCGCCGACATGTTTAATTAAACCCTCTTTCGGTCGTGCAGTTTTTTTTTTTTTCCTTTTTTTTTTTTTAAACTGTAAAATGAGCAGTTGGTTTAATCGCAGTCATGTGATCTTACATTAGTTTCAGACAAAAAAAACAAAAAAAAAAAAAAAAATTAAATAAAAGTGGAATTTAAATTATACTTCTACACAGCACTTAAACTTTTAATTTCCCTCGTACGCTTAGAATGAACTTAAATATATATAATAAAAGCAATCCACAGTTTCTTTTAAATTAAAATTGAAAGAAAATGAATAAAACTCAAATATATATATATATAAGCTCGAATTTAAAATTTCAATGAAAAGACGGAGTATAGCTCTTATGAGCATGTACGGTACTACACCGTTATATATATAAATAAATGAATATATATATAACATGTACACACACATATATATTGTAACGTCTCTATCTGTACTAGACGTATAACAGCTTCAAGAAGAGGGTCACTTTCAGGTTCATGGGAGAACTTTAATCTTTATTTGCAAGCATTATATATATGTACTGTACTCTATTTACAAAAAAAAAAAAAAAAATAAAAATATACAGCATTATTGCAGGAATTTTTGTTCGATTTTCCTTAATAACAAAAAAAAAAAAAACAACTATTTTATTTTATATAGAGCAATTGTTTCACGATTCAGTTCAGAATTGAGTGTCGACAATTCAGAACTGTTTTTTTAAAAATTGAAATAAAAAACAGGATTTGCATACAAATTTCTATAATATTAATAATCAATAGATGATTTATTAGCGAATCATAAAAGAGAAAATAACGAGAATTGAGAGTCGACAGTTTACAGCTGAGAGTTTGACAGTTCAGAGTTGTTTTTAAAAGTTGAAATGAATGAACACAAATTTCTATATTATTATTATAGAAGAGGATTTCCACAGGATTTGAACACAAATTTTCTATATTATTAATAATTCATAGAAGTACGCCGATTTATTATTGAATTATAAAAAAAAAATATGAGAATTGAGAGTCGACAGTTCAGAGTTGTTCTTTAAGAGCTGATATAAAAACAGAATTTTCCACAATTTCTATAATATCAATAATGTAAGCTATTTCTAACATATATTTTTGAACTTTTTAATCCAAATTTCTTAAAAGTTTTTTTATTAAAAATTTTTTTTATTAAAAACTTTCTTCTATTTAATAAAAATTTTTTTATTAGATAAAAGAAAGCAAGACTTTACAATAGAAAACATAAAGATGCATCAATACTTTTTCCCATACATGGACAAGGCACTTTCAACCAAAAATAGATCCAGTGAACTCGTCCTAAAATCCATTTTATGCAGCCTGAATATACTACAGCGACTTTTCTGCCAGTTGGAGAGTTTTCAAATAAAATTTTGTTTTCTCAGAAACTCTTTTTCAAGCATACGCGGACAGAACTTTAAAAGCAGTTTTATTGACTTATAAAAGAGAAAGCCAAACAACCCGGAACTAAATTAAATAAACAGGGGTGGGGGTGGAGGGGAGGAACAATCCGGGTTTTCCCCGCCGACATGTTTAATTAAACCCTCTTTCGGTCGTGCAGTTTTTTTTTTTCCTTGTAATTTTTTTTTTTTTAACTGTAAAATGAGCAGTTGGTTTAATCGCAGTCATGGATGCTACATTAGTTTAGAAAGTTAAAAAAAAAAATTTAAATAAAAAAGTGGAATTTAAATTATAAATACTTCTACACAGCTCTTAAAAAAGTTTTTAATTTTCCTTGTATTGTTAAAGTGAACTTAAATATGTGTAATAAAGGCAATCTGCAATTTGTTTTTTAGATTAAAATTGAAAAGAAAATGAATAAAATAGCCCAAAAAAAATATATATATATATTTAACTTGGCTTTCATACTTAGGGAAATACGGAGCATATATGGTACTAAACCATTATCTATCTATCTATCTATCTAATTATATATACTACACACACACATTAGTTACTCACATTACCAATTTCAGTTAAAAAAATAAAAAGTTTCTACAAACCTACAAACTTAAAATGTGATTTCAAAGTTAGTAAAGTTCTCTTGGTTGCTTGTAGTATAACCAAACGAATTTTACGTCATGTTCAGATATTAAATGACAAACATTATCTGTTGCATTTAAGCAACAGTACTTCTGTATCTTTCTTTTTTTTTTAAACTAGCCTATTTCATTAACTAGTACCCATTATTTAATATGTTATACCTATCACATAAAAATGACCAACCAATCTATTCAGTATGCTCAAAAGATATGCTTTCATGAAAAAAAATAGAAAAATTAGTAATTATTAAAATGGAATATTTCAATAGTAGCATGATTCGCAGATGAGTAGCATATTTTAGAAATGAATGGTAAAAACTTTGCGAGTGCAATGTTTTATTCTTTTGAATTGGCAACGCTGGTTTGGTCCAGTTAGCGTAGACTAATTTGTCCACGTAATAAGATATTTAGATAGATGCATGTCATTTCAATGTTGTGCACTGTAAATGCATGAATTATTTAATAAAACATTATGCATTGTTAGTGTAACCAAGAGATATTTTTCAAGTAATAAAATATCATCAATCTGTTTTTATTTTAAAATTTAAAAGAGAATTCTGCTGATGAATACAATTTTAAAATTGAAATCCTTTATTTGGATTTTTAATTAAATATCATTTTTTAATTTTAAATTATCGTAAAAATTATAACAAATTAAAATGTTTTATTTTATTTTCAATATTCATGAAGGAATGTAGTACCGTTTTACAATTTTTAAACTTAAATAAAATTGATTTGAGTATTTCAGTTCAGTCCCTATTTTTAGAAATTAAAGAACATCATATATAAATGCATTTCTGTAAGAATATCTTCCTTTTAAATTTTCTATTGGTTGCTATTATAATAAGCATGGTAAAAAAAAAATATGACATTTATGCTATAAATCATATGGAGAAAATGATATAAAAGACATGGAAGTTCATATACAACAGAAAAGAACGTTTCACATTAAGTAATAAAAAAAAAGTAAGTAAATGTTTCCGGGCTACATACATACAACATTCACCTATATGGTAATAGCAAATATACAAACTAATTTGAATAAACTATTCATAACAGATAAGCTTAGTTGATATATCATTATGCATATCTGAAAGAATATTTCAGCAAATATTCCTGCATATATGTATAATGAGATACTTTCATACCTGTTTGCATAAATCATGGATGATATGATATCGAACGGTATATACGTATAGTTGGATTTTATGTATTCATAATATATAATTCTAATATAGAAAGGATTCCCGTTTGTATAACATGACTATTTAATATTTTTAAAAAATAGTTCTAGACATATATATATATATTTAATAAAGAGCACATTTAATTTGGTAATAAAGCGACTGGTATATTTGCATGCTATTAGTTAGCTTGCAGTTGGCTAGAAATGAAAATTGTCAAGGCTAGTCATATTGAAAGCTTAAAAACCCCGTTTGTATAAGTAATTTATTCAATAAATGGTAATACGTGAAGACTCAGTAAGTTATAGAAAGAATCCATAAAACCATGCTGGAAGACCATAGATTAGAACTGACTGAGATGGCTGAAATTGTTCAAATATCAACAGAACGTGTAGGTAATATTTTTGCATGACATTTTGGCACTGAAAAGGCTTTGAGCGAGGTAGATACAGCGTTTGGTAAAATTCAATAGGAAAATGCGAGCTCTAGAAAATGAAAATCAGCAGATTTTTGTGTTGATTATTAAGTGTGGAAGTCTTGAAAGTAAACGATGAATAAAGGTTAATGAACCAACCCCGAAGGAGGCAAATACAAAAAAGGATTTTGCCGTCTGTTCTGATGTCATGATGGGGATGGTACTCTTTTGCGCCAAGCACGAAGATCAGCATGCTTGACCGTTGAATAGCGGAAATAAAAAGGAGAAAATTCCCCCAAAAATATTTTAAATGCTGGTTGCTAAAATAGCGGAAATATTGATTGTATCATACATAATTTATTAAGTACATAATACATAATTATTACATGTCATACATAATTATTGTACTAATATATTGAAACCAGTTTCTAAATGAAAATTTTAAAAATCAGTACTTAAATAGCTAAAAATAAAAACTATCCCATTCACGACAAATTAAAAAGGAAACCACACTGTGTTAAAAAAAAAAATTAACCCCTGTAACCATGACAACATTAAACTGACAACAACAACAAAAATAAACAACTCATTAAACATTTATTTCCATCTTAGACCGAGAATCCGAAGTAATCCGAGACCGGTATTTTAATGACGGACGAAATGTTGGGGAAGAATTCAAATAAAGGGCCAGAATCCTTTGCGGTCTCATTTTCTCCTGCTAGAATGTCCGTCAAGTCCGTCTCGGATTACGTCCTTATCTGCCCTTGTTAGCCTCTCGGTTGCGACTTTCTCAAGACGCAAAGAAAGGGACTTGGATAAGGCGAAAAAAACCGCCTAATTACCACGTCCTTCTATCAGGATTTCACGTACTTCATACTTAACTTTTTTTTTTTCTGTAACTTGGTGAATAAGTTATTTCTTATCTTAGTAAAAATAAAAACTTTGGGGTTAACGTAAATAATTAATATTAAATAACAACTCAACTATAAAAAAACATACACTTTTTCATCAATAAAAATGTATATTAAAAGAACAACAGATGAAATTATTTTCCATTTTTTTATTGCTGTGGATTAGCAATTTTATGGCAGATTCAACATTACTCAGGTTGTGCCGCGGCATGCTTGTTTCATTACATCCAGTTGTACCAATGTAATTTGGAACAAACGATATACGGGGAGGTTACTAGAATGAGAGGTTTGATTTCATTTCATTTGATTTAATTTGTCGCTCTACGGTCATTTTGTGCACACTTTAGACTAATTAGACAGGAATTACAGTTAACGTGGATTCCGAGCCACTAACAAACATCCATAACACAGCAAGGATTCGAACCTGAAGCTTGTGGTAGCAAAGGCAAGAGTGCTAGGCAATTGGCCACCAGGCCGCCCAATGAAGAAGAAAGGTTGAACAAATGTATGCTAAATTTCTCGAAACCCTATTTCTCGAAAGGGGCTTCTGTTGTGATGGAGTACCCGTAGGTAGAAGTCTGACCTGGCTCCGTGGCGCTGACTTATTATGTGGTAGGATTGTCAACCGAACGCTCTGCAGTCATATTAGTTAGGGACCTACGGCTTAAAGTGGATTCGAACCCTTACAAACATCCATAGCACCATCGGAACTCGAACTCAAAACCTGGGGCACCGAGCACCAGAGCAGTAGTCACTCGACCATCAAGCCCTAATGAAAATTTTAAATTCAGCATTGAAATAGCTAAAAAGTAAAAACAATCACGTTCACGATAAATAACAGAAGAAACCATACTGACTATGTTCAAAAAGATAATTCTCTGTAACCATGACAACACTAAACTGACAACAACAACAACAACAAAAAACCATTAAATATCTATTTCTATTTTAGAACTGAGAGTAGATATTTTAGTGACTGTCGAAATGTTGGGGAAGAAATTCAAATAAAGCGCCAGAATCCCTGCGGTCTCATTTTCTCCTTCGTTCTTCTAGAATGTCCGTCAAGTCCGTCTCGGATTACGTCCTCATCTTCCCTTGTTAACCTCTCGATTGCGACTTTCGCAACTTTCTCAAGACGGAGAGAAAGGGACTTGGATAAGCAGAAAAAAAAACCGCCTAGTTACCACGTCCTTCTATCAGGATTTCTCGTACTTCGTACTTGACTTTTTTTTTCTACTGTAACTTTGTGAATAAGTTATTTCTTCTCTTAGTAAGAAAAACTTTGGAGTTAAGGTAATTTAATAATATTAAATAACAATTCAGCTATAAAGGACATATATTTTTTTATCAAAAAATATATGCCCTTTTTAGCGACAACAGTTGAAAATATTGTTGTATATTGCTAATAATAATAATAAATATTGCTATTCACTGCTGTGGATTTCGCTAGGGATCATTCATTACTAGAATAGCAGATCTGTAACAGATTCAGCATTTCCCAGGTAGTGCCGCGGAACAACTGCTCCATTACAACGAATTGTACCAATGCAAATGGGAACAAACAATACACGACATGGATAATAGAATGGAAGATTTGATTTCATTTCAGTTGTTGCTCAACGGTCATTTTTGCGCACTTTAGACTAATTAGACCGAGACCTACAGTTTACTACTACTACAATACCACCACCACACCATATCAGTGTGCCTAGAGCTGAGTTACCCCTTTACAGTTTGGGAATGATGTGGGTGAGAATAATCTGACTGGGCTCTGTGACGCTCTACGGTCATATGAGACCGCGACCTACGGCTTAAATTAGATTCCGAATCACCTTATTCATTCCGAGACTTGAACTCAAAACCTGTGGCCCAGAGCATCAGAGAGCTAGTCACTCGGCCATCAAGCCCTAATGAAAATTTTAAATTCAGTATTGAAATAGTTAAAAAAAAAACAATCCCATTGATGATAAATTACAAAGAAACCACACTGCCTGCGTTCAAAAAGATGATTTCTGTAATCATGGTAACAATGACAACAACAAAAAAAACCATTCATCTTAGAACGAGAAACAGATATTTTATTAACGGACGAAATGTTGGGGAAGAAATTCAAATAAAGACCTAGCATCCTTTGCGGTCTCATTTTCTCCTTCTAGAGTGTCCGTCAAGTCGTCTCGGATTACGTCCTTATTTGCCCTTGTTAGCCTCTCGGATTGCGACTTTCTTTCAAGACGAAAAGATAGGGACTTGGATAAGATGAAAAAACCGCCTAGTTACCACGCCCTTCTATCAGGATTTCACGTACTTCATACTTTTTTTTTATTTTCGTTACTTGGTGAATAAGTTATTTCTCTTAGTAAAAAAATCTTTGGGGTTAAGGTAAATAAATAATATTAATTAACAACTCAACTAAAAAAAAAAAACATTCATTTTCATCAATAAAAATCACTAAAGTGACAACTAAAGAAATTATTTCCGTTTTTCACTGTTGGGATTTTAGCTAGGGATCTTCCGTTATTAGAATAGCAGATTGGTAGCAGTTTCAACATTACCCAGGTTGTGCAGAGGAAGGCCTGTTTCATTACATTCAATTGTACAATGCAATTTGGAACAACAAAACAATGGGAAGTTTGATTTCATTTCATTTGTCGCTCAATGGTCATTTTCTGCACACTTTGGACTCATTAGACCGAGACCTACAGTTTACTACTACTAAACCACACCATATCATTGTGCCTGCAGCTGAGTTGTCCCTTTTACAGTTTGGGAATGATGTGGGTGAGAGAAATCTGATTGGGCTCTGATTGAGAGCATTGAAATAGTTAAAAAATAAAAACAAATTTCTTACAGAAGAAACCACACTGATTGGAAATCTCTGGAAAACAACAAAAAAATCCTATTAAACATTTATTTCCATCTGAGACTGCGAACAGATATTTTAGTGAAGGCCGAAATATTGAAGAAGAAATTCAAATAAAGACCCGAAATCTTTTGTAGTCTCATTTTCTCCTTCGCTTTTCTAGAATGTCCGTCAAGTCCGTCTCGATTACGTCCTCATCTCCCCTTGTTAACCTCTCGATTGCGACCTTCTCAAGACGGAAAAAAAAAGGGACTTGGATAATGGAAAACCGCCTAGTTACCACGTCCTTCTATCAGATTTCACGTACTTCGCGTACTGAAATTTTTTTCCTTCTGTAATTTGGTGAATAAGTTATTTTTTTCTTAGTAAAAAAACTTTGAGGTTAAAGTAAATGAATAATATTAAATAACAACTGAACTATAAAGGACATTCAATTTTCTTTAATAAAAATGTATACTAAAGCGACAACAGATGAAATTTTTCCCGTTTTCACTGTTGGGAATTTCGCTAGGAATCAAGCGTTACTAGAATAGCAGATTTGCAGCAGATTCCGCATTACCCAGTAGTGCTGTGGATGGTCTGTCTCATTACATCCAATTGTGCCAATACAATTTGAAACAAAAATATACGGGGTAGATAACAGAATAAGAAGTTTGGTTTGGTTTGTCGCTCTACGGTCATTTTGTGCACACTTTAGGGTAATTACAACGGGACATACAGCCTAACGTGGATACCGAATCACTCACAAACATCTATGCCACCACCAGGATTCGAAACTGAAGCCTATGGTACCAAAGGGCAGAGCACTAGCCAATTGACTATCATGCTGCATTTTCTTATGGATGAAAAATTGTGACACTATTTCCTTAGACTAATTAGCATTTTTTCCCATCCAGGACTCGAACCCAAAACATGTGGCACTCAGCGCCGAAGAGAAAGTCAGTCGGCTATCAGGCTCTTATTAGAAATACTTATCCTCGCAACAGCCTCATAGTGGACCAAGGCCGTCGGCCTACAGGTAGATTTCGAGACATATGTTCTTCTTTTTACGGGGTATGATTATGGTCAGCCCAACACTACGGCCATCAGGCTCCTATTAGAAGTACTAGAAGCGCGATACTTTAATAAAAAAAGTTAGCATGCTATTGGATAATCTTAGTAAATTATTGAACCAAATGCATTTACGAACATTTACATCATACCGGAAAATGATAATAGATTTAATAATACAAATTTATTGAATTAAGTTACTATAATAAAAACTTTTAACAAATTATTTATAAAGATAATCTTTACAAGTTTGTTGCATGTATATTTTATTATGTCAAACCATTTCCATTTTCAAGTCAATTATTATTATCAGAATAAAATATAGAAAATATTTTCCTTTCTTTATCTAAAGAAAAACAAAAAATTATATACCATACCTACTTTCATTTATCTACCTTGAATAAACAAAGAGAGAGAGGGGAGGTCAAACCAATGATTAAAACTTGTAACAATATTTGAGTCATTTTTACTTTTTCCACTAAAGATAATAATTTCCGTACAAAAACAGCTCACGATGATCAATGATGGTCATTATTTTCTTTGCAAACCAATTAAGTCACAAGTAAAACAAAAAACCGGTGCACTTAAGTACAATTACAAAGAGTGTTAAAATAGAAGGTTTAAAACTTTAATGACAAAAGTTCATCAACTTCAATTCCATCGGAAATTAGGTAACTTTTACATAAAAATTGAAGTATCGCACGATGAAGTTTCCGCACATCAAAGGGACCTCATTTACGACCACCTATCATTCCCAGACAAAGATAACGACGGTTGTTTTTCGACCATTCAACAACTCAAAAACGATTGCTGATAAAATGGTAAAATCATCTAGAAATACTTCATCTTCAATGACACAACAGCGTAAAGATGATAAAAGGCCGTTTACCTACTCGCAGATACCGAAAAAAGATATGTTTTTCATTTTACGGGATAGAGTTGAGAGCTCTACGCCCAACGCTGCACAGTCATATAGTATTAGGCATGTGAATTCCAAATACTCTACAGTCATATAGTGTTTGATGTGAATTTCGAATCACTACAAATATCCATGCCTCCGCTGGAAATCGAACCCGAAACCTGTAGCACCCGGCGCAAAAGCGATATTTAACCGCCCATCAGGATCTTATGCACAGGTTTCAGTTTCTAATCCAGGCGGTGGCATGGTTGTTTGCGAGTGGTTCGGAATCCACTTTAAACTGTAGGTCCAGATTAATTAGCCCAAAGTGTGCACAAAAATGACCGTAGAGCGACAAACCAAAACCTTTTAGAAATACACTCATGCCCATAAATTAAGGATCATTCAGAATCACACAGAAATTGAACTCTAAAATAAAAATTTCACCTGCAGAATTATCACACACATCTTGAAGAAGAATATGCAAATTACAGGAAACCACCAGATGGCGCGGATAGTACGTCACAATGACGAGAGTGTAAGAGAGGGGCATATAAGGAATGGTGGCAAAGATGTAAAATTGTTCACAAGCGCTTTAAAAGCCTTTCAGTGCAATAACCGCATAGTTATGGCACAAAGGAAGCATTTGGATGATTTTTTACGTGGTAGAATTATCGGACGACTGGAATTTGAACGTACCCAGCTGGAAGTATCCGAGGAACTTGAATCGCCCAGAGTGTCATCTCCAGGCTTTGGCAACGATTCCAACATGATGGTAGTGTGAGTAGATGTTGCAGCACAGGTCGCCCCCGAGTTACAACGCCGAATGAGGACCGGTATTTAGCAGTTATTGCCAAAAGAAACAGACGGAGAACAGCATCAGACCTGTCTCCCCAGCTCTCTTCAGCTACCGGTACGACAGTTTCAAGGCAGACCGTGTACAGACGCTTAGGACACATTGGTCTATATGCTCGTAGGCCTGTCAGATGTGTTCCACTTTACCGCAACTCACTGTCGCCTGCGATTAATCCGCAGTAGAGAGCATGCATTGTGGACACCGCAACAGTGGTCTTGTGTGATGTTTTCTGACGAGTCCAGGTTTAGTTTGCAGTCTGATTCTCGCCGGACTTTCATATGGAGAGTGCCAGGTACCCGTTACCACCAAGAGAACACCATTGAACGACACCGTTACGGTGGTGCAGGGTGGCTCGTTAGGGGAGAAATTAATCTTGGTTCCAGAACTGACTTGCATGTTCAAGGTGCAACGATGACAGGCCACATCTATCGGGATGTCATTCTGGAACAACATGTACGTTTGTTTCGGGGCGCCATGGGTGCTGAATTTCTGTTTATGGATGACAACGCCCGTCCTCACCGTGCAAACATTGTAGACGAATGCCTTCAATTGGAGGATATCATCCGTATGGATTGGCCAGCATACTCACCGGACTTGAATCCAATAGAGCATGTGTGGGATACGCTTGGCCGACGAATTGTAGCCCGTCAACCCTCTCCCACCTGTCAACCGGAACTTCGGAGGGCATTGCTTGATGAGTGGTGTAATATTCCCCAAGATCAGATTGATAATTTGATACTCAGCATGCCTAGGCGTTGTAAGGCCTGTATTGCATCGTCCGGGAGACATACTCCATATTAACCATTTTATACTGTTTTTTGTAAATAGGTTCTTTTTTAAATTTGCTCCAGGGAGTAAAAATCGCAATTTTTAATAATTATGTCAAACATATAGCATCCTTTTTGCTCTTTACCTTTTGTTTAATAAACAGACTTTACAAATAAGTCAAATTTGTTTTGCTTCTGTCTCTTTCTTTGTCTGAACTTCATTATCCTTAATTTATGGACATGAGTGTACTATAAGGGGATATCTTAATCATTAAATGTTAGTAATCTATATGATAATCTTAATAAATTATTGAACCATCTGCATTATTAACAATTGTATCATACCGTAAGAAATGATAATAGATTTAATAATCCAAATATATTAAATTAGGTTAATATATTTCCATTTTCAACCAAATCATTATTATAATAATAAAACATAGATAACATTTTCCTTTCGTTATCTAAATAAAAAGAAGAAACTATATCCGATACCTAATTCTATTTATCTACCTTGAATAACAAAGATAGAGGAGGTAAAACTAATGATTAAAACTTGTAACAATATTAGAGAAATTTTTTTCCTTTTTCCTTCAAAGATAATAATTTTGGTACAAAAACATCTCGCAATGATCAATGACGGTCATTATTTTCTTTGCAAAACCAATTAAGTCACAAGTAAAAACAAAAACGCTGTACTTAAGTACAATTACAAAGAGTGCTAAAATAGAAGGGTCGAATTAGTTTTCCCGAAGTTTCTTCCTACATTATACAGAAACTTTTCTAGAACTTTAATGACAAAAGTTCATCAACTTCAATTCCATCGGAAATTAGGTAACTTTTGGAGTATCACACGATGAAGTAAGTTTAAAAGTAGTTGAGATACAAAAATATTATTTTTATTTTTCACATCTAACTTTTCAAAGGAGTCAAAAAGATTTCAAATGTTCTTAAATGGAAGCATTCAAAATACGTTTAATGGGTTTAAATATTACACAGCTAAACTGTAAAGTATTTAAAGAACTAATCTTTAAACTCTTCAAAGACAACTTTTTAAAGAAGGGAAATATTTTTTTAGTTAAGGGGCTTATATTTTAATAATAATACAGCGAACTAGAAAAAACAAATGACACAAAAATAGTAATGCATACTTATTGGCTGATTAGCGTTAATATGTAACATATTATAGCATTAAACCAAGTTATTATTGAGGGTTTATTAAGCGTCATTCTGTCCAACTACCGTTGCCATTCAAATAACGAGTTCATCACTGTGCGCACATCCAACTTTTAGCAACAAGCATCTATATAGCATTATATCGCTCATTTTGTGGGAACCAATGAGGATAGTGCGACCTTTGAATCCATGGCTTTTCTCCCACGCAAATAAATTCGTCAAAGGCCATGTATAACTTATAGTTTGAGTGGGAAGCCCGGTTTGCTTTATGCTGAAAGTAATGAAATAAACCCGTGCGAAATACGCTTAATGTTAAAAATGCTCACGCAATTGCGAAAAATACTTTTTAAAAATTACCTTCTGAAAAAGGTTTTCAAATAATAGAGAGTTTTCGCATACCGTATTTTTATAATACGGTATTTTTTTCTCCCTAGCGCGCATGCTCATAGGAAACATTATTACAGATACGCATGCGCAATTTCCTATGAGCATGCGCGCTAGGGAGAAAAAAATTACCGTATTATAAAAATACGGTATGCGAAAACTTCTAATATGAAAAGGGAACTATATATCTTATTTTTAAATTTAAACCATAAAAAAAAAAAAATTAATGTGTTTAAAAATTATAGAATGATTTATTTTAAGCTAACATTAACACTAACTAAAGCGCAATTACGATATGAGTTTTTATGCATGGATAGTTATAATTTATTCGAAATAGTTTACTTCCATTTGATACACATAAAATTTCTGTTTCATAACATCTACGATTTTTTTCTGATATATTGAATACTGGATGTATCTAGCGTCGTATTCTTTTTAGCGGTAAAAATTGTAATGATAAAATAAATAATGTGTTTAAAAATTAGAGAATGATTAATTTTGGGACATTTTAATTTATTGGAATTACTTCCATTGAACAACATAATTCCTGCTTTATAACATCTACGATTTTTTACAACATCTAAGCGTATTAGCGATAAAAATTTTAAATGATAAAACACACAAAAATAAATATTAAATAAAAATGAACAAAAAAATTGCCCTGATAAAAAAAAATGAAAAAAAAATTATGAAACTTTGGCCTCGGTTACAGTTAAAGGTTATTATCTACATCACAGTTTTAAAAAAGATACACGAGCATTGATGTGTCTTTAAAACACTTTCCAACAAATTTTTCAAAACTTTTATAACTTCTTATTTTTTTCAATGGTACTAAAGCAAAAAATAAAAAGATAATTTAATCAGTTAAATATTTGTATGCGCCAACTTTTCGCTTTACTTATATCCTTATCAATTTGTTCTTTCATATTTTTTACTTTCATTAATTTTATCCCATGTTTTAAGAGGTTAAAAAAATGGTGGCGTGAACCTCATTTTACCCTTTTTTTTTTTCATTTTGCTTTTAAGTTTTTTTCTAAATCAACCGCATATTAAAATATGGTTTACGTAAAAAAAAAAAAAGAAGACGTTTATTTGGTTTTTATGTATTTTAATTTATGTCGTTTATAAAAATCGTTCTAAATCGTTTACGTCAAAAGTGGTTGCAATATTTTTTTTTTTGAAACATTGAAATTAGCTACAACAAAAAAAAATGTTTTAAAATTTAAATAAAGTAATTAGTTTTTACTCCAGCCAAACAAAATATAACAATAAAAATTTTTGATTAGCATTAAGTGTATTGTAGAATATTACAAATATTATAATTTAAAAAAAATTCTAATTTAATAATTAACAGAATGTTATTAATTAAAATGTGACAATATGTGAAAATAAATTTATTTTTTATTAGAAAAAGATATAAAAGTATACACATAATACTTATTTTATAATATATAGGATGTTTTTTGACGATGCATCTAGTGACGTATTAGCGATAAAAATTTTAAATGATCACACAAAAATAAATAAATAAAAATGAAAAAAAAAAAAAATCGAGGATTTAAGAGGATAAAAAAAAAAGATGCTGTTCAACCTCATTTTATTCTTTTTTTTTTTTTCCTGAAACTTTTTTTCTAAATCAACTGCATATTAAAATATGGTTTATGTAAATAAATAAAAGATGGGGTTTATTCTATTTTTATGCATTTCAGTTTATTTCGTTTTTAAAAATCGTTCTAAATCGTTTATGTCAAAAGTGGCTACATATTTTTTTTTTTAACATTGAAATTAGCCAACACAAAAAATTGTTTTAAAATTTAAATAAAATAATTAGTTTTTACACCAGCTAAACAAAAAAATAATAAAAAATTTGGCTAGCATTAACTGTATTTTAGAATGTTACAAATATTATAATTTTTAAAAAACTCTTCCAATTTAATAATTAATAGTTTGTGATTAATTAAAAGTGTGACTGTATGTGAAAATTAAATTACTTTTATTACAAAAAAAGGTATAAATGTACTTATACAAACACAATATACGAATACATAAGGCATTGCATCGAAAAATTTATTAGACGTAAAAATTTTAAATGATAAAAAAATTAAATTAATATGTTAAAAAATTAACATTAAACGCGCAATGAATGATATATTTTATGAATGGATCATTTTAATTTATTCGAAATACTTTACTTCCATTGATACACATTCCTGTTTTATAATATCAACGATGTTTTATGATGTAATAAATACCTGGATGCATCTAGCGACGTATTTTAAGCGTATGAGCGATAAAATTTTAAATCACAGAAAATAATAAATAAATAAATAAATAAAATAATGTGTTTATAAATTATAGAATGATTAATTTTGTATATTTTAATTTATTCGAAATATTTAACTTCCATTAATACCTGTTTATAAAATCTACGATTTTATTCTGACGTAATTAATACTCGATGTATTCTACGTATTCTAAGCGTATTAGCGATACACATTTTAAATCATAAAAACTAAATAAAATTAATTTTAAAAAGATAGAATGATTTATTTTAAACTAACATTAAACAAGCAATTATGATATTTTATGCAGGGACCATTTTAATTTATTCGAAGTACTTTAATTCCATTGAACCACATAATTTCTGTATTATAACATCTACGATTTTTTCTGACATATGAATACTGGATGCATCTAGCGACGTATTCTAAGCGTATTAGCTGTAAACATTTTAAATGACAAGCAATACATCAATAAATAAAAATAATAAAAATATTTTGTGTTTAATAAGTATAGAATGATTAATTTCAAACTAACATTAAACAGTTAATTATGATAAAGATTTTACACATAGATCAGTTCAATTTATTCCTACATTGATACACATAATTCCTGTTTTAAAATTTCTACGATGTTTTCTGGAGAATACTGGATGGATCTAGTTATGTATTCTAACTGTATTAGCGATAAACATTTTAAGTTATAAAAATAAAATAAAATTAATTTTAAAAATTAAAGAATGATTCATTTTAAACTAACATTAAACACGCAATTGTGATATACAATCTTATGTATAGTTCATTTGAATTTTTCGAAATACTTTACTTGCACATAATTCCTCTTTTTTAAAATATATCTACAATTTTTTTCTGACATGATGAATACTGGATGCATCTAGCGTATTAGCGATAAAAATTTTATCACAAAAATAAAAAAATAAATCAAAACAAAAATCGCTCTGATAAAAAAAAAAGGAAAAAAAAATTACGAAACTTTGGCCTCGGTTACAATTAAAGTTTATTATCAACATCACAGTTAAAAAAATACGCGAGCATAGATGGTATAAACCTTTGCTATCTAATTTTAAAAATTTAATAGCTTCTTATTTTTTTTAAAATAGTAAAGCGAATATAAAAAAAACAATTTAATCAGCTAAATATTTGTACGCGCCAACATTTCGCTTTACTTATATCCTTATCAACTTGTTCTTTCACATTTTTTTCTTTAATTAATTTCATCAAATATTTTAAGAGGTTAAAAAAAAAAAAAGCTGCCGCCTCCTCATTTTATTTTTTTCCGTCAACTTTTTTTTAAATCAACCGCATATTAAAATATGGTTTACGTAAATAAAAAGAAGTCGCTTTTTTTTTTTATGCATTTCAGTTTATTTCGTTTTTAAAAATCGTTCTAAATCGTTATGTCAAAAGTGGCTGCAATATTTTTGTTACATAACATTTTTATATTATATAACATTTTTTTTTTATATAACACACTAAAAAATGTTTTAAAAAATGAAAATAAAATCATTAGTTTTTTACTCCAATCAAAATAAAAAAATAATACAAATTTTTGCAAGCATTAACTTTATTTTAGAATATTACAAATATTATGGTTAAAAAAATTTTTTTCCATTTAATGATTAACAAGATATATTGATTAACAAGATATATTAAAATATTGGAAATCCAAGCCACATCATGTTGTTGTGAGTAATCCTCAGTGTCCGGCCGGCAGCGCGGGACGACACCCCGTGAGTAGTCTATTCATGGATGGAAGGAAAGGGGGCAGTTTCTGTCGTGATGGAGCACCCGTAGGTAGAAGTTTGACTTGGCTCCGTGACGCTGTCACGGTCATATGAACCGGGACCTACGGAGGACTTTTTAAGAAGAACTGCACTGCATTTGCGTATCGTAGGGGTGAAACCCCGGAAAACTCCCACCACAGACTAATGAGGCAAGATGCTGAACATCTGAAACTCCTCGTTTTTTGAAACAGTGTCTACAACAAAGCCGCCAGTGGATTGAACTCAGCCCTAATGCTCACCAACGGCGCACATTGCCATTGAGCCACGAGTCGGGCAACTTATAAAATTAATATGTATTAAAATATATATTTGTAAAAACTGTATACATGTATTAAAATAAGTTATAAAAGTGATATGTGATATTAATTGAAAGAATGTTTTCAGTCATAAATGATTTGGTATTGTAATTGTATATTTTATGTTTCATTAAAATAACATAAAATGTTATGAAATGATATTTTAAATTGAGCTATTGCGTCTTATACCAAACCAGGAAGTTTATTTCTGTTAGCATCGAAGGAAATTAGCGTTCCATTAAAGTTATTCGAATCATTATTTATTTTGTCTGGTCTAAATCCTTTGAAATTAATAAACAGTTTTAAAATGATCATTACTACCTAATCTGCTTGATAACGTCCGCACCGAATTAATCCTGTTATTAAAAGTTGATGTATGAAATCTCTGTGGTGGAACATGCCTTAGAAATCAACTGACGTACTAATGAGCGTCATTTGGATTAAATAAACGAAAGATATATTAGAACGAATGAAAGTACCTCAGTACACTTCGATTCCAGCTACTCGGACTTAGCGTTTCGTAAGCTCCTCTTCAATTCTTACTCTAGAATGAATCTTTCTTCCTATTTAGTTAGATTATGAGTCTATTTAAAGGTCATTTTTGAATTTAAGCTGGTTTTATTTGGCATAATTCATACACGATTTGATGAATTAATTAATCAGAAAAAAATCACCTATAATTATGTTCTTCATTTTTTGATGCCATGTAGTATTTGATATTAATAAAAGAATGTTTTCACTTTACTTCCATTGCAGCTAATATAAAGTCCCGATTATCCAAATCCAGTCAATTGAGTTCTACTTAAGCCAAGAAAACTCAAATCCGACTTTTCCCTCCACTTGCTTTAAATATTTTTATGCATGTTTTTCTTGGGATTCTCGCTTTTCATCCATAAAATATATGAACATTGTTCTGGAGAGCGAGGTTTTTTATTGTCCTTGATCACTTTGGATTTGGTTTTAAATTTCTTTTTTCACGAGCTTTTTTTTTTAAATTTCTTTCACTGTTTTTTTTTTTTTTTTTTTTTAATTTCTTCAAAGGGCTTTTTTTTTTTAAATTTCTTTCTCGAGCTTTCAGTTTCTGTTGTGAAGGACCACTAGTAGGCAGAAGTCTGACTTGGCTCCATGACATTTTACGGGGATAGGGTTGTCAGCCCTACGTCCAACAGTCATATTTGACCGAGACCTACAGTTTAATGTGGATTCTAAACCATTACAAACACCCATGGCATCACCGGGACTCGAGCCTGAAATCTGTAGTACCGAGCGCCCGCGAGATAGTCACTAGGCTATCAGACCCCTGTCAAGAAACAAGTTGAATAAGCAGACGCAACGTGTTACATAAAAATTTTATTAAAAAAAGCTGCACATTAAATAAAAGAGTCATAGTTGTCCTAATATTCAAATAATAATATTTTAATATTTAAATGTTAATTAATTACCTTAATAATTAATAATTTATTATATTTATATTTAATATTTAATATTTTTAATATCTTATATAATATTTTAATAATATTTTATTTGGCGTAAGAAATTCAGTATTTGTTAAGTATTCCTAATTGCATTTTTATAAAATAATGTTTTTGCAACCTGATAATATAAATATTTAATTTAAATTTAAAAAAAAACTGCTTTTTTTTATTATTGCTAACATGTTAATAAATTTTCATAATAATTTTAGAAAAAAATTTGGTGAACGTAACAATATATATATATTTTTAATTAGAAGAAAGGGGTATATGAGTTAGAGGATCGCTACTGTAATATATTATTCGATACCTTGAATTAACATTATGTTAAATTACTTGCCATGTAATTAAATAGGAATGATTCATTATTCCACGTTCTGTTCTGTACCAACTCTGTTCGTATTCGATATTCTGTTCCATTCCTTTGCCAATTACTGTCTTCTAATCTTGATCCCTTTCCATTCTGACGTTCTGTTTGACTCGCTCTTTGATGGGTTGCCGTGTTTGCAGTTCCCAAACGAGAAGCACGCACCGCGTTCCGATAAGAACGTTGCGATACTCCCTAAATTAAACCAGGACAGCACATACCAGGGAGGCCGTGGATCAGACTGACTGCCTGGTATCATTGTCTCCCGTGTTTAATTGATAAATTATGAATGTGTATTGATTATCCTAGAAATGCGTTTTTCCTTAATAGTAATCTGGGTTAATGATCCAATAATGTTCCGTGGTAAAGCCGCGTCCAGATTTGAAACATTTAACATGAATGTTCGTCACCATACAAGAGAACCAGTATTCATTTTTCGGAAAGATCGAACACCTTTTGAAGCGTGTCCAAAAACCGACACCAGGCAGAGCGAAAATTTGCGTTTTTGTTGTTTCTTATCCCACTTGGTAGACATCTGGACCAAGCCCACGAATTCGTGTTTGCTCATGGTTGAAGAGAAAAGGGGCAGCTTCTGTTGTGATGGAGACCCGTAGGTAGAAGTCTACAGTCATATTAGACCGGGACCTACCGTTTAAAGTGCATTCCGAACCACTACAAACATCCATGGTACCACCGGGACTCGAACCCGAAACCCGTGGAACCGAGCGCCAGATCGCTAGCCACTCGGCCATACAGGATGCCTTAAAAACTACATGGAAAAACAAAAAACACATTAAATAAAAGAGTCGTGTTATCCTAATATTCTACTTTATTTTACGTAAGAAATTCAGTATTTGTTAATTATTCATTAATTTCTTAAAATTAATGAGTTTAATTAATTCATTAATTTCAGTAAAATATTGTTTTTTGCAACATGATAATATACATTTTTATTTTAAATAAAAGAAATTGTTTTTTTTTTATTATTGCTAATATATTAATAAAACTTTACAATTATTATATAAAAAGTTTGGTGCGCGTAACAATTTTTATATATTTTTATAAACATATATTATATAATTATATTATATTAACTTATATATTATATAATATATAACAATATATATATATATTAATGAGTAGTAGGAGGGGTGGAGTATGAGCTTGAGAATCTGTACTATAATAAATTACCCAATACCTTGAATTAACATTATGTTAAATTACTTGTCATGCAATTAAATAAGAATGATTCGTTATTCCACGTTCTGTTCTGTACCAACTGTGTTCGCATTCGATATTCTGTTCCATTCCTCCGCCAATCACTGTCTTCTAATCTTCATCCCTTTCCATTCTGACGTTCTGTTTGACTCGCTCTTTGATGGGTTGCCGTGTTTGCAGTTCTCAAACGAGAAGCACGCACCGCGTTCCGTTCCGATAAGAACGTTGCGATACTCCCTAAATTAAACCAGGACCGCACATACCAGGGACTCCGCGGATCAGACTGACTACCTGGTATCATTGTCTCCCGGGCTTAATTGATAAATGATGAATGTGTATTGATTATCTTAGAAATGCGATTTACCTTAATAGTAATCTCGGTTAATCATCAAATAATGTTCTGTTCTAAAACCGCGTCCAGATTTGAAACGCTTCGCATGAGTGTTCGTCTTTCACCGAACGCATTAATTTGAATACGAAAAATCTTCATGCAAGCGAACCAGCAGTCTCCTTTCGGAATGTCCATAACCCTTTGAAGCTAAAGCGAAAACGACACCTGGCCGAGCGAAAATTCTGCTTCACCGAAAACATTAAAACCCGTACTTTTCTATTTCCATTCAAACTGCAATTAAATTACATGAACTTGTAGTTTTGTTTGGAAGGAAAAGGTGCATCATCTGTTATGGGAAGCACGCACCCGTCTGAGTGGATCCGTGTCGTTGAAGAAGCGTAGTGTCTTCAGATATTGTTTTTTGGGTAATTATCCGGCATTTGCGTGACGCATGGGAAAAACTGGAAACTCCCACTAGACAGCCCGACTAAAGATTTTTCGTTTAATATGGTTTACCGATCTACACGTTGGGCTAATTAGACTAGAACCTACAATTTTAACGCGGATTCCGAACCGCTGACAAGCGTCCATGCCACCGCCAAAAAATCAACAATATGCTGAACATCACAATCGCCATCGATTTTAATATTATGCAGTTTAAAATATTGGGAATCTAAGCCACATCTTGCTGTTGTGTCAAATCCTTAGTATCCAGCAGCACGGAAACTGAGGATTTGACATAACGCACACAAAACCATACCACATAACCATTATCTTTGTTGTGTCAAATTTTCCTTTGGAAAAACTACTACTACTACACCACACCACATCACTGCTCCTAGAGCTGAGTTGACCCCTATACAGTGTGGGAATGATGTGGTTGAGAAGAAGCCTGACTGGGCTCTGTGACGCTCTACGGTCATAGGAGACCGGGACATATTGCTTAAAGTGGATTCCGAACCACTACAAACATCCATGGCCCCGCCGAGGTTTGAACCCAAAACCAGGGGTACCGAGTGACAGAGCGTTAACCACTCGGCCATTAGGCTCAAAACTTTGACCCGGCGTGATTTGAACACGCAACCATCGGATCTGAGTCAGACGCGCTACCGCTCGAAAGACAAAAATTTAAAAAAAAAAAATAATAATAAAAAAAAAAAAAAAAAATGGGAACAGAAAATTTCTAAAAACAATAACATAATTAACTGTGGTGTCGATAAATAAGCACTTCCAACTCCTACTATTACATAATATTTATTTTAATATAATCGCACTTTTATTTAAAATTTAAAAGCGAATAATTTTGCTTAATTACATGATTAAATAAACCAAATGACTAACTTGTGGTTCTAATACTCTCCCGTCCAAGAGTTAATAGAAAAGACCAATATTATTCCAAAATCCCTAATAGAGTTAAGCCAAGTAAATGCGATTCAAAAGCTCCTAACTACAGACACACCGGGAGCAAAAGAACCAACACGTCTACTTCGAGCAATCCAAAACCGACCGAGAAAACGAGATCACGCGAAATCACGTTTTAAAACTCGGGGAACTTCATTCGAATCCGTTGTTCGGCGACGGACTTTTCTCTTCTGAAGAATGGCAACATGCAAATAGACAAACGATTCGTGCGAGAGCCATCGACTTCAAAGGGCATAAACGCGAAGAAGAATAGAAACAAGGTTACTTCATTAGCAATTGGTCGGAAATAAAAGGCATACTTATAGATGCGCATGAAGGGATAAAGTTAAGAGGAAAGATGGAGGATATAAATGCCGTAAGAGTGAATTTAAAATAATGCCATACTGTTCTGGTCTCTTTTTGATACAACAGATATTTTGTAAAATATTGCATTTAAGGTTAAAGAATGGAACTGCTTTATAACTTATATGAAATACATTTTAAATATTTCTTGCAACTTGTTCACAAAGACAGGATAAACTACATATTGTAGTGGTGTGGGTACAGGCAACAAGATTGTAATTGGGTGTGGTTGGGTTTACTTGAGGCACAGGTTGGAGAATTCACAGCCTTATTGAAATACACATAAACGCCACACACCATATTTAACACATTTAAAGATGTATAATTATGGATTTGCGGAAGGATTCCACGAATAAGCCGGAAAACCGATACTCAACTACGCGCAGGATGCGCAAAATATACTTTCCCTCTAGGTCTGTAGGCCAATTAATACATCGGGATGAGAGACTAAACTAAAAGTTTCTTAGTGGGATCGCAGTTTGTACTGTACTTACATTCGAATGAGAGTCTCGAGGCCTACAGACTGTTTCTCATGAAAGCTAAAGGGGATTTTCCTACCAGTATGTAGGAAGAATCACGGTTACAATACTGGTTTTTTATTTGTAAAACAAGTAATAAATTAAACAATAACGAAAGCTTGAATTTTCTGTATCATGCATATTTCTTCTTCCGATATCTTTAAAGATGTTTAGAAATTAAAATAGAAAAGAACATAACGACACTATCGTATTTCAATATTTACTAGATATTGATTTTGCTCATACACAAAATTCTAAAGATCAGAAAATTACTCAATAAAATTTAAGAAAGAAATTAACATAGGTTAAACATATCACAATATTACCTTTCTATCCGCTCGTACTATTCTATCACCACCATTCTGAGACAAACAGGAAAAAAATCAAAGTATTTAAACGTTAAATTTTAAAATTTTTGATCAAAATAAACCTTAAAATACTATTTGACTTGACTTCACTTTGAGATTTAGGCTCGTGTTAGATGATTTATCTCAATTTAACCAATTGATCTTAAGAAGAAATGAATCTGAAAAAGAGAGAGCGAGAAGATAATACAAATAAAAAAGATAATCAGTAGCGTTAGACTTTGAAAAGGTATTAAAAAGGAGAGATACTTTTTTAAGAAATGGTATGGCAGAAAAAAAGAATACAAATAAAAAATAACGAAGCAAAAAAAAAGCAAACGATATTTTAAAAATGGGAGAAAATATTCCGGATTATCAAAAGGCACGAGGCAAACTGTCGTCCAAATGTCTCAGCGGTTAAGTAGTGTTGCAATTTGAAATCCAAAAACAAATGCATGCTAAATTTCTCGAAACTAGTTTTCGATTCTTTCGTCTGATTATTTTCTCAATTTTATTAAATATGTATCAATTATCAGTCATAACAGTAAAATGAAATTGGAAATCACTTTTAATATAATAATTTTTTTTATTGTTATAGTGATGTTTGTGATACATTTATAATGATAGTTTGATTATTATTAGAGATATATTTATTCAAATTAATCAAATGCAAACCTCGATACTGCATGTATATTTCTTCTTTCAATAATATTAAAAATGTTTATAAATTAAAATAGAAAAGAATATAAAGACACTATCATATTTCATTATATATGAGACAATGTTTTTACATTTGCAAAAAATTCTAAAGATCAGAAAATTTATCAACAAAACTTAAGAAAGAAATTAACATAGGTGAAACATATCACGATATTACCATTCTATCATAAACAGGAAAAAAAAAAGGTTCTAAGTATTAAGAATTTGATTTGATTGATTTTTAAATGTTATCAAAAGTAACTTCCAAATACAGTTTGAAGAAATAATGCGGTAGAAAAATAATGCAAATAAAAAATAACAGAAATTAAAAAAAGCAAACGATATTTTAAAAGGCTTACCAAGAAGCACAATGCAAACTGCCGTACAAATTTCTTAGCGGTTAAGTAATATTTTAATTAGAAATCCCAAAAGTTTAACAAATGTATGCTAAATTTCTCCTAAATACTTACTCAATTTTGTTAAATATGCAAATTATCAGTTGTAACAATAAATATATTTTACTGAAATGAAATTGGAAATAATTTCGATATATTTATAATTATGCTTTATTATTATAAAGATGTTTACGATACATTTATAATCTTAGTTTGATTATTATTCTAGATATATCTACTTCAAATTAATAAGATATAAACTTCAATATTTCTAAAAATGCAAGAATTCAACAATTGCATGAAACTTTTCAATTAATTAATGCATACAAAGGAGGTTCGACAGAATGTGCATCGAATGACATGCCGAATACATACAATTCGATGAAAAGACAACTACTCGGATGTTCCCAAAGTTATTATTCATGACTTGTATTTCTAATCTCGCAAATCCTTTGATCTCGTCTGCAATGCGGTGGAACACTTTTCGGAATGCTCTGAAATAATAAAAGCGCAACAACCCCAAAAGAGATGTCATTCGATTCTGAAAGATGTTTCTCATTTGAAACGTTTTATGTTTATTTGGATTCACAATTTGAATTTAGTTCCAGTTTAACAATTGGTTTTAAGGAAAATCTGACTCTAGGTTATTATTTAAGAAAATTAAATAAAATAAAAAAATATTGGTTCAGAAACCTACAAAACTACAATTTAAATTTACTTAAAGTTTGTTTTTTTAAATTTGTACTAGAATTGGTTGTGAATGAAGTGGTATATGGAGATGTGAAGCAAAAGGACTATAATCCCCTAATCACTATATATATGAACAGTCAGTTTTCCTTATTTTTTTAATATGTCACTCTCCACAACGCTCTACGATCGTGTTACACCGGGACCTACGGTTTAAAGTGGATTCCGAACCACTACAAGCACCCAAGGCACCGCCGGGACTCGAACCCGAAACCTGTGGTACCGAGCGCCAGAGCGCTAGCCACTCGGCCATTCAGGCCCCACTAGAATTGGTGTTTGGTTTGTCGCTCTACGGTCATCTTGTACACACGACAGCTAAACAGACCGGAAATTCGTACTAGAGTTACACTTTATGTGAAAAAAAAAAGAGTCGGACTGAGTATAAAAATTCTCTCTCTCTCTCTCTTTTATATATATATATGAGCGACACGTTTACAAATTTCAAAAGAAAAATTTATAAATAACATTTTATCCAATATTCTTGTACGCTACCATATATTTAATACAGATATTACATTCCAATAATCGCGTTTACCTTTTAAATGTTCTTCTTCAACGGCACAGCGGCCTGATGGTCAATTGGCTAGCTCCCTGGTCTTTGATACCACAGGCTTTAAGTTCGCATCCTGGCGGTAGCATGAATGTTTGTGAGTGGTTCGGAATCCCCGCTAAACTGTAGGTCCCGATCTAATTAGCCCAAAGTGTGCATAAAATAACCGTAGAGAGACAAACCAAACCAATCTTCTTCAATAATGTAAAAGCCAAGCTGTCTTGCCAACTGGCAGATTCCTGGGTTTTTCTTTTTACGGGGTAGGGTTGTCAGCCCTACTCCCAAAGATCTACAGTCATATTAGGCAGTGACCTACGGTTTAAAGTGGATTCCGAAGTCCTGCACCCGTGCCACCGCCGGGATTGAACCCAAAGCCTGTGGCACCGAACGGTCACTCGGCCATTCAGGCCAGTGTGTTTTAAACAACTTAGAAATCGTATTGCAATTCATAATAATTTTTTTAAATGAAATTATACTTTCAATAGTAAATACAGATATAAATCACACGTATTTCCTTCAAAACCAGAAAATGATAAAATTTGTAGTCAGTATTTTACAAATTAATAGAAATTCAAATGCACTTTTAATCGCATACCAAAAATATAAATTTAAATTACAGCAGGAGAAATCCATCTTAGATGGAGGATTACAAAAGGAGCTTGGATTTCTTATTGCTACTGCAATTTGAATGCAATACATTTAATGGCGGGTAGATGGTTCACAACTTTCTACCACTTCTACGAACCTCACAGAAAGATTTCCTGGATTGCCTATTTATCGTAACTCCCTGGCAGAGATAAGAAAGCATTCGATTTTCAATTTCGAACACAGGTCTGTCAGTTCGAAAGCCTTTTACGCTGTCTACCAGTTCTTACCAAGCTACAATAATTCAATAAAAATGTTATGAAATAAAAAAAAAAATCAATTTTTTATTATCAATGGAAAATTGGTCACGAGGGCTATATACATTATAAAATAGCTATTTTCGCCACTAGTTAGTAAACTTAAAGCTGAGAAAACTTTCTGAAGCACATAACATTCAGGAATTTGAAGTATACTCAAGAGAAAAATCTATTGACAGTTTGAAAACTCTTAAAAGAAAAAACAAAAAGCAAGGAATGAAATAAGTATAATGACATGTTCCTCGAATCGATGTTTTGATATCCCAACAGATCTTCTTCTTGAGTAAACAAGTTTTGCCCAATACTTCTTCTCCCCTTCAATTTTTCCATAATTCTCTTTTCAAACATTCCTTTTATTTCTGGAAAAGTTTTACATTATACCAAATTGGAAAGAGGAAACAAAAAGTTTTTCTTTGTGAGAAATAACGAAGAGGAAATTGAACGGAATCTGATTTGGAATAAATGGATGTACCAAAAGATGAAGCGATCCTTTCTGTATCGGACCGAAGAAAACAAAGCTGTAAGGATGCTCAATAACAATGTGATGAAGGAAGAAGCGATTTATTGGGACTAAATTCAGTGGGCATGAGGCGGATTTAGGTAATATAGCAAGTTCAAATAAATATATAGAACATAATTAGAAATCTACAGCTTTAAACCAAATTAAGGATATTAATTTCATTGTATTGTAACGTCTCGCCCTTATTCTAGACCTGTAACGGCTTCAAGAAGAGGGCCACATTCAGATTTATAATTTTTATTTACAAGCATATAATTTTTATTTTTTAAATACATTTAAGGGTGCCATGTGGATAGATGATGATTCACAACTTTCTACCACTTCTACGAACCTCACGGAAAGATTTTGTAAGTACGTCTTTTCGAGAATCTTTTAATCCTATCAACATATAATGATGACGTCGCGTTCATGTGAGACACAAACACATTCATCTTTAATGTAGGATTGCCATGATCTCAAAGGAGGTTGAATTTCTTGCTGCCACCCAGATTTGAATACAATACATTTAAAGGAAACATCTGAGTTCATGATTCACAACTTTCTACCACTTCTAGAACATACACAGAAAGATTTTGTGAGTTTTTCGTTCTTTCATGTAAGTACGTCTTTTCGAGAACTTTTAATCCTATCAACATTTAATGATAGTGTCGTGTTCATAAGTGAGGCACAAACACACTCATCTTGGAAACAGGATTACCAAAACCCAAATAAGGTTTGATTTCTTTGACACTTCTTGGTGAATCCATACATTTTAAGGCGGTAGACGATTCATATATTTCTACCAATTCTACGAACCTCACAGAAAGATTTTGTAAGTACGTCTTTCCGTTCTTTCATGTAAATACGTCTTTTGGGGACTTTTAATCCAATAAACATTATAATGATGATGACGCGTTCACGTGAGACACATACACACTCATCTTGGATGTAGGGTTGCAATAACATCACAGGAGGTTGGATTCCTTGATTCCACTGCGATTTGAACAATATATTTAAAAGCAGTTAAATGATTCACAACTTTCTACCACTTCTACAAACCTCCGGGAAGATTTTCTGGATTACATAGTTATCGTGAAACTGTGGCAAAGATAAGAAAACATTCGATTTAGTTTTCGAACACAGCTTTGTGAGTTCGAAATCTGAATCGAATGCCGAGCTCAAGTTTACGTAAACCCTTTAAATTATCCATTAGTCCTTACCAAGCTACAATAATTCAATAAAAAATAATATGAAATACGAATGAAATAGAACTAAAAAATGGCAATTTGTTTTATTATCAATGGAAAATTGGTCACGAGCACTATATGCATTTTAGAATATCTATTTTCCCAAGTATGTGTACAGCCCTCGTTAGCAAACTCAAAACTAAGAAACCTTTCGAAGCACATAAGAGCGGAACTTGAAATATACTCAAGAGAAAAATCTATTGACAGTTTCAAAACTCTTAAAAGAGAAAAACAAGGAATGAAATAAGTATAATGGCATGTTCCACGAATCGATGTTGATATCTCCAACAGATTTTCTTCTCGTGTAAACAAGTTTTGCCCGATACTTCACTCCCCTTCAATTTTTCCATAATTCTCTTTTCAAACGTTCCTTTTATTTATGGAAAAGTTTCACAGTACACCAAACTGGAAAGGAAACAAAAAGTTTTTCTTTTGTTAGAAATAATGAAGAGGAAATTGAACGGAATCTGACTCGGAATAACTGGATGGACCAAAAAGGAAGCGATCCTCTCTGTATCGGACAGAACAGAAAACAAAGCTGTGACGATGTACGTAACAATGGGATGAAGGAAGAAGCGATTTATTGGGACGAAATTCCGTATCTTCATAGATGGCATGAGGCAGATTTAGGTAATATAATCATTTTCCATATATATATAGAAAGAATATAATTAGAAATCTATAGCCTTTAGAACTAAATTAAAGATATTCATTTCATTGTATTGTAACGTCTCGGTCTATACTAAACCTGTACGGCTTCAAGAAGAGGGCCACATTCAGGTTCATGGGAACACTTTAAATTTTATTTACAAGCAAGATATATATATTACTATATATATGTATATACAAGCGCTATATATATCCAATACATTTAAAGGCAGCATCTGGGTAGATGATTGCAATATTTTTTTTTTTGAAACATTGAAATTAGCTACAACAAAAAAAATGTTTTAAAATTTAAATAAAATAATTAGTTTTTACTCCAGCCAAACAAAAAATAACAATAATAAAAACATTTTTTCTAGCATTAACTGTATTTTAGAATATTACAAATATTTTAATTTAAAAAAAAACCTCCCAATTAATGATTAACAGAGTGAGTGTGACTGTATACGAAAAATAAATTACTTTTATTAGAAAAAAGGTATAAAAGTATACACATAATACTGATATTGATACACATAATACTTGTTTTATGATATTGATGATGTTTTTTGATGAATACTGGATGCATCTAGCGACGAATTCTAAGCATATCAGAGGTAAAAAATTTTAAATGATAAAAAATTAATAATGAATAAAAATAAATAATGTGTTTAAAAATTATAGAATGATTAATTTTGGAATATAGAATGTTTGATTGAGAATTTGAGGATATAGATTAATTTTTGGAATTATAGAATGATAGATTTTGGAATATTTTAATTTATTCCAAATACTTTACTTCCATTGAACCACACAATTCCTGCTTTATAACATCTACAATATTTTCTGACGTAACGAATACTGGATGCATCTCCTAGCGACGTATTCTAAACGTGTTAAGAGATAAAAAGTTTAAATGATCACACAAAAAATAAATAAATAAAAATAAAAAAAAAAAATTGCTCTGATGAAAAAAAAATGAAACTTTGGCCTCATTTACAGTTAAAAGTTTATTATCAACATCACAGTTTAAAAAAAATACAAGAGCATAGATGTGTCTTTAAAACTTTTGCTATTTAATTTTTTCAAAACTTTTATAACTTTTTTTATTTTAAATGTAGTAAAAGCAAAACAATAAAAAAAAATAACAATTTAATCAGTTTAATATTTGCATGCGCCAACTTTTCGCTTTACTTATATCCTTATCAACTTAATTTTTCATATTTTTTTTTTCCTTAATTAATTTTATCACATGTTTTAAGACGATAAAAAAAAAAAAGATGGCGTTCAACCTCATTTTACTCTATTTTTATTTTATTTACCTTCAAGTTTTTTTAAACCAACCGCATATTAAAATATGGTTTACGTTTTTTTTTTTTTTTTTTTTTTTATGAATTTCAGTTTTATGTCGTTTTTAAAAATCGTTCTAAATCGTTATGTCAAAAGTTGGTTGAACATTTAAATTACCACACTAAAAACGTTTTAAAATTTAAATAAAATAATTAGTTTTACTCCAGCCAAACAAAAAATAACAATAATAAAATCATTTTTTCATTAACTGTATTTTAGAATATTACAAATATTATAATTAAAAAAATCCCATTTAATGATTAACAGGATAAAAATAAAATATTTTTTTTTGTTCTAATGCAGCTGGCAAGGACTCAGACAGCTGTCTTAGATGCCTTAAGGCAAGCGCTGCAGCAACATTACACACTTAGCACTACCTAGAAGGTGCGTGTAGCTTGAAGATAAGCTACAGACGCGATGTAACACTACCCCGTAACGCTCTATGATCATGTTAGAACGGGAACCTACAGTTTAAATTGGATTACGAACCACTACAAACAACCATGGCAACGCCGGGACTCGAACCCGAAACCTGTGGTACCGAGCGCCAGAGTTAAACAAGCAATAATGATGAAAACTTTTATATATAGATCATTTTAATTTATTAGAAATAGTTTACTTCCATTGAACCACATAATTTCTTTTTTACAATATCTACGATTTTTTCTGGCGTAATGAATACTGGATGCATCTAGCGGCGTATTCTAAGTGTATTAGCGATAAAAATTTTAAAACGATAACACAAAAAAAATAAATAAATAAAAATGCAAAAAAATCGTCTGATAAGAAAAAAAAAAAAATGAAACGTTGGTCTCAGTTACAGTTAAAAATTATTATCAACATCACAGTTTAAAAAAAAAAAATACATGAGCATAAATGTGTCTTTAAAACCTTAGCTATCTAATTTTTCAAAACCTTTATATAACTTTTTTTTTTAAATGTAGTAAAGCAAAACAATAAAAAAAAAAAATAATTTAATCAGTTAAATATTTGCATGCGCCAATTTTTCGCTTTACTTATATCCTTATCAACTTGTTCTTTCATGATTTTTTTTTTTAATTAATTTCATCACTTGTTTTATGAGGATAAAAAAAAAAAAAAAGATGGCGTTCAATCTCATTTTATTCAATTTTTTTTCCCCTTCAACTTTTTTTGAAAATCAACCGCATATTAAAATATGGTTTAAGTAAATAAAAAAGATGCCGCCTTAATTTTGTTTTTTTTTTATGCATTTCAGTTTATTTCGTTTTTAAAAATCGTTCTAAATCGCTTTCTATGTCAAAAGTGGTTACAACAATTTTTTTTTGAAATATTGAAATTAGCCACATAAAAAATGTTTTAAAAATTTAAATAAAATAATTAGTTTTTACTCCAGTCAAACAAAAAAATAATAAAAATTTTTGCTTGTCATAAATGTATTTTAGAATATTACGAATAAATAATTATAATTTTTAAAAAAACTTCAATTTAATGATTAACAGAATAAAAATAAATTGCATTATTAGAAAAAAAAAACCATAAAAATAATGCATAACGCATTGCTTTTTTAAATTTTAAATTATATAATTAATTAATTATTTCCCTGGAACTACAGTCCCTGATGGATCATGGCCGTTTACCTACTGGCTACCTAACTAATATTCCTACAGAAATTTTGAAAATTTTTCTGTTATTTTTCAATGTTTACTCATTAGAATATTTCGAGACAGCAGATATTTTCTTTTTACGAGGAAGGGTTGTCAGCCCTACGTACAAAAGCTCTACAGTCATATTAGACAGAGACCTACGATTTAAAGTGTATTGCGAACCACTACAAACATCCATGGCACAGAAATTATAGACTTACAATAGATTAAATGTTAATTGACAAAAATGAAATAGTTAAAATTCTATTAAAAATAGATTCAAGTATAATATATATCAGGTACAGTTAACGTAGAAAAATGATGAGCCATTCAATGTATTAAATACCCATGCCAACAGCCATACCATGCTGAATATACCGGTTCATACCATGCTGAATATACCGGAATATACCGGTAATACGTTAGTTCACCGAAGTCAAGCATCATTGGGCGCGGTCAGTACTTGGGTGGGTGACCACCTGGGAATACCGCGTTTCGTTGCCATTCACAAATTTGGGACCTAATTGGCCGAGTGTCTAGCGCTCTGGCGCTCGGTACCCACATGTTTCGGGTTCGAATCCCGGCGGTGCCATGGATGCTTGTAGTGGTTCGGAATCCACTTTAAGCCGTAGGTCCCGGTCTCCTATGACTGTAAGAGCGTCACGGAGCCAAAATCAGACTTCCACCTACGGGTGCTCCATCACAACAGAAGCTGCTTTCTTCGCCTTCAATCATGAGTACGTATGAGCTCGTGGGCATGGCCAGCCAAGTGGGATAAGAAACAACAACAAATACCCATGAACAAAGTAAATTGCAATTCTAATTAATTCTAAAATTCTGTGCATGCTGAAGAAAAATATTAAAAAAATAATTATGATGATAAGGTAGGCGATGTTTTTATATAAGTGAAAGTCATTACCTCAACCGATACTGTATTCCACTGCAATTTTATATGAATAACCCAGCGAGTCAGTAGTATCTCACCATCTCTTTAAGCCTATCCGAAACACTTTCCACTCTACGGATTTATCATGCCTACTCCAACATAACCACAAGAACACACTTTCTATTCCGACTAGTTAATCAAAAATTATTTATCTCGGCTTAAATACTATTACTATATTACAAGAATGCCCGACTCAGGCAATGTGCACCGCTGGTGAACATTCGGGCGGAGGTTCAATCCGCTGCCGTCATTGTTGTAGACACTATCTAAAAAACGAGGAAACTCGATGGTGTTTGTGATGTTCAACATCTTGCCTCGTAAGTCGGACTACTTGGTGGGTGTTTTCAGGGTTTTCTCCTATACGAAAAGCAAATACGGAGTAGTTCCCCCTGCATTGCTAACCGTACAATATGCTCAACATCACAAACACCATATATTGTAATGTTACACCGCTTAAAATATTGGGAATCCAAGCCACATCTTCTTGTTGTGAGTATTCCTCAATGTCTGGCAGCGCGAGACACCCCATGAGTAAAAATAAATTGGGTTATGAGCACTTTGCACCATGAGTACTTTGTTCATGGGTATTTAATACTTTGAATGGCTCATCATTTTTCTACGTTAATGGAGGTCTACGTCATGGATGGAGGGAAATGGGGCAGCTTCTGTTGTTGATGGAGCACCAGTAGGTAGAAGTCTGACTTGGCTCCGTGGCGCTCTTATGGTCATATGAACCGGGACCTATGGAGGACTTTTAGGGAGAACTACACTGCGCATTTGCGTATCGTAGGGGTGAAACCCCGGAAAACTCCCACCACAAAGTCCGACTAATGCGGCAAGATGCTGAACATCTCAAACACCATCTAATCTCCTCGTTTTTTGAAAAGTGTCTACAACAAAGCTGCCAATGTGGATTAAACCTCAGCCCTAATGCTCACCAACCATGCACGTTGATATTGAGCCACGAGTCGGGCAAATTATAAAATTGATATGTATTAAAAAAATATATTTGTAAAGAATGTATACATGTATTAAAATAAGTTGTAAAAGTGATATTAATGAAAATAATGTTTTCAGTCGTAAATGATTTGGTATTATAATTGTATATTTTATGTTTCATTAACATGACATGAATGTTATGCGATGATATTTTAAATTGAGCTATTACGTCTTATACTAAAGCAAAAATTCTCTGTTAACATCCAAGGAAATCAGCCTTCCATTAAAGTTATTCGCATCATTATTTATTTTATCTGGTCTAGATCCTTTGAAATTAATAAACAGTTTTAAAATGATCATTACTACCTAATCTGCTTGATAATGTCCGCACCGAATTAATCCAGTTATTAAAAGTTGATGTATGAAATTTCTGTGGTGGAACAAGCTTTAGAAATCAACTAGGGTACTAATGAATGCGACATTTGGATTAAATAAACGGTAGATATATTAATGAAAGTACTTCAGTACATTTCCAGCTACTCGGACTTAGCGTTTCGTAAGCTCCTCTTCAATTCTTACTCTAGAATGAATCTTTCTTCCTATTTAGTTAGGATTACGAGTTTATTTTAAAGGTCATTTTTGAATTTAAGCTGGTTCTACTTAGCATAACTCATGCATCATTTGATGAATAAATTAACCAGAAAAAAAAATCATCTAGAATACATTACTATTATGGCTCCATTTTTTGATACCATGTAGTATTTGATATTAATATCACATAAATGTTTTCAATTTATTTCCATTGAAGTTAATATAAAGTTTCGATTATTCGAATCCAATTAATTGAGTTCTACTTCAACCAAAAAGCTCAAAACCGACTTTTTCCCACCACTTGCTTTAAATATTTGAGTCCTGGTGGATTCGGGTTCAGTCTCGCAGATTTCGGGTTCGAGTCTCGGCGGTGCCATGGATGTTTGTAGTGGTTTGGAATCCACTTCAAACCATAGTTCCCGGTCTAATATGACTGTAGAGCGTTGGGTGTAGGTCTGACAATCCTACCTGTATACCTACCTTATACCTATGGGGGCTCCATCACAGAAGAACTTACCGCCCCCCTTTCCCTTCTTCCATGAGACCATATGGGTTCTTGGACTTAATCGAGATGTTGCTGTCTACCAAGTGGTATAAAAAACAACAACAACAAAATTTTCATTTAAATACTGGTTTCAATGTATTAGTTATTTCTGAAATCAGATTTCGGGTTCAAGTCCTGGCGATGCCATGGATATTTGTAGTGGTTTGGAATCCACTTCAAACCATAGTTCCCGGTCTAATAGGATCGTGCAGCGTTGTGGGGATAGTGTTACTCGCGTCCGCAACATATCTTCAAGCTACACGTGCCCCCGGGTAATGCTACATGAGTAACAGCGGTGCAGCCTTTGCTTATGGCATATAAATATCACGGTCTAAGTATTTGCAGCTGCATTAGAAAAAAAAAAACATGCTTTAAATATTTTCATACGTGATTTTCTTGGGAATCTCGCTTCTTATCCATAAAATATATGCGTATTGTTTTGGGGAGCGGGGATTTTTTTGTCCTTGATCACTTTGGATTTGGTTTTAAATTTCTTTCACGAGCTATTTTTTAAAATTTCTTTCACGAGCTTGTTTTTAAGTTTCTTTCATCGGCTTTCTTTTAGTTTCTATCACGAGCCCCTATCAAGATACATGTTGAATAAAAAGAAAATTCTCAAAAATTAAGTAAGATTTTTTTTTTATATAACACATTACATTTTGTAAACAGACGTAATGTGTTACATGAAAAAAATTAAAAGTAAAAGTTTTGTAAAAAAAAATCACAAGAGAGTTATTCTAATATTCTTTTTTGTTGTTGTTGTTGTTGTTGACATAAGAAAGTTAAGTATTTGTTAACTATTCATAATTGCATTTTAATAAAATATTGTTTTTTTAACCTGATAATATAAATATTTATTTTAAATAAAAAAACTGTTTTTTTTTATTAGTGCTAACAGGTTAATAAAATGTCATAATTATTTTATAAAAAGTTTGGTGCGCGTAACAATTTTATATATTTTTATAAACATATATTATATAATTATATTATATTCATTTATATTCTATATTATATAACATATAACAATATATATTTTTTAATTAGTAGGAGGAGCGGTGGAGTATGAGTTAGAGGGTCGCAACAGTAATAAATTATTCGATACCTTGAATTAACATTATGGTAAATTACTTGTCATGCAATTAAATAGGGATGATTCATTATTCCACGTTCTGTTCTATGCCAACTGTGTTCGCGTTCGGTATTCTGTTCCATTCCTCTGCCAATCACTGTCTTCTAATCTTGATCCTTTCCATTCTGACGTGTTCTGTTTGACTCGCCCTTTGATGGGTTGCCGTGTTTGCCGTTCTCAAACGAGAAGCACGCACTGTGTTCCGATAAGAACGTTGCGATATTCCCTAAATTAAACCAGGACCGCACATACCAGGGAGGCCGTGGATCAGACTGACTGCCTGGTATCATTGTCTCCGGGCTTAATTGATAAATAGTGAATGTTTATGATTATCCTAGAAATGCGATTTTCCTTAATAGTAATCTGGATTCATTATCAAATAATGTTCTGTTCTAAAGTGAGTCCAGATTTGAAACACTTCGCATGAATGTTCGTCTTTCTCCGGGTGTTTCAGTTCTAATATTACTACTCCTACTACACCACACGCACCACACCACACCACACCACACCACACCACATCACTGTGCCTAGAGCTGAGTTGCCCCTATACAGTTTGGGAATGATGTTGGTGAGAAGTCTGACTGGTCTCCGTGACGCTCTACGGTCATATGTGACGGGGAACTAAGGCTTAAAGTGGATTCCAAACCACTACAAACATCCATGGCACCGACGGGACTCGAACAGTCACTCGGCCGTCACAATACACCCTCTATCGAGATAAGATTAATATTAAAAATAAATAATAATTAATTTTTTTATTCAATTATTTTTATGATTTTTTTATATTTTTGTAAGCAAACGTAATGTGTATTGAAAATTTTAAAATTAAAAAAAAAAGATACTACATTAAATAAAGAGTCGTGTTATTCTAATATTCTATTTTATTTGACGTAAGAAATTCAATATTTATCAGTTATTCATAATTTCATTTCAATAAAATATTGTTATTTGTAACCTATAATATAAATATTAATTTTAAATTTTAAAAACAAACTGTTTTTATTATTACTATTATTCATAAAATTTTTGTTTTTATTTAAAAATGCGCGTAACAATTTTATATATTTTAATAAAAATATTATATAATTATATTATATAAAAAGATTGGTTTAACATATAACAATATACATATATTTTAATTAGAAGGACGCAGCATACGAGTTAGAGGATCGCTACTGTAATAAATTATTCGATACCTTGAATTAACATTATGGTAAATTACTTGCCATGTAATTAAATAGGAATGATTCGTTATTCCACGTTCTGTTCTATACCAACTGTGTTCGCATTCGATATTCTGTTCCATTCCTCCTGCCAATCACTGTCTTCTAATCTTGATCCCTTTCCATTCTGACGTTCTGTTTGACTCTACTCTTTGATGGGTTGCCGTGTTTGCCGTTCTCAAACGAGAAGCACGCACTGCATTCCGATAAGAACGCTTCCATACTCCCTAAATTAAACCCGGACCGCGCATACCAGGGTGGCCGTGGATCAGACCGACTGCCTGGTATCATTGTCTGCGTGGTTTAATTGATAAATGATGAATGTTTATCATTATCCTAGAAATGCGATTTTCCTAATTAATCATCAAATAATGTTCTGTTCTAAAGCCGCGTCCAGATTTGAAACATTTCGCATAAAGATTCGTATATCCCCGGTCGTTGCAAATTTAATACGAAAAAAATCCTTTGAAGAGTCACCAAAAACAGACACCAGGCCGAGCGAAAATTGTACTTCACTGATAGCATGGAAATCGGTCTCGGCATGGTTCGTCTTTCTCCGGGCGTTGCAATTTGAATACGAAAAATCTAATTTGTATCTCCTAATTTTTTGAAACAGTTTCTGCAACAAAGCCGCCAGTGGATTGAACATCACCCCTAATGTTCACTAGCGGTGCACGTTGTCACCGAGCCAGGAGTCGGGCAAGATTTGACACAATACACAACACACACACACACACACACATACACATATATATATATAACTTATTTTATTCATTTCGAAAAGCAAAAAATTAAAAAAAAAAAAAAAAAAAAAAAAAAAATGGTAACAAAATTTTTAAAAACAATAAAATAATTAAATGTGGTGTACATAAATAAGCTGCTGTACAGCTTCTCTTATTATCTATTAATTATTTAAAATAATTGCACTTTTATTTAAAATTTAAAGGTAATAATTTTAAATAATTACATGATTAAATCCACCAAATGAAGTAAATAAAGTAAACTAGTGCTGTATGTCCAAGTTACTACAAAAGATCAGTATAATTCCAAAATCCCTAATACAGTTAAGTCAAGTAAATGCGATTCGAAAGCTCCTAACTACAGACACACCGGTCGCAAAGAACAAACACGTCCGCTTCGAACTATCCAAAACCAAACGAGATCACGCGAAATCACGTTTTTAAACCTCGGGGAACTTTCATTCGAATCCGTTGTTCGGCGACGGACTTTTCTCTTCTGAAGAATGGCAACATGCAAACAGGCAAAACGATTCGTGCGACTTCAAAAGCGGCGTATTTATACGCCCTTTGAAGAAGACAGAAACAAGGTTGCTTCATTAGCATTCTGTGGGAAATAAAAGGCAAATATATGCGCATGAAGGTATAAATTTAACTTTAGAGGAAAAAATGGCGAGTATAAACGCAGTAGAAATGAATTTAAAATAGTACCATCTCTTTTTGATACAGCAGATATTTTGTAAAAACATTACATCTAAAGTTAAAGAATGAAACTGTTTTGTTACTTATATGGAATTAAACAGAAAATTCATTAAATATTTCTTGCAACTTGTTCACCAAGACAGTAAAATATATATTGTAGTGGTTACTGGCAACCAGATTGTTGTAGGGTACCTGGACGTAGTTGGGTTGAGATACTTGACGCACAGGTTAGAACACTCACAACTTTATTGACACAAAAACATCACACGCTTACAATTAAGAGATCTGCAATATTTAACACCTTTAAAGACATATAATTATAGATTCTTAGTAGTATTTCCTTCACAGACGAAAACTCGATACTTAGCTATGCGCAGGATGCGCAAAATATACTTCCTTCGCGAAATATACTTCCTCTCCGGATGAGAGGTTTGGTTTTGTCGCTCTCTGGTCATTTTGTGAACACTTTGGGCTAATCAGACCGGGACCTACAATTTAACGTGGGATTTCAAACCACTCACAAACATCCACGCCACAACCAGGGCACGAACCTGAGGATTAGACACTGACTAAGGATTAGACTTAAATGCCTAAAAACAATAAAAATAAATTAACAGTGATGTGGATAACTAAGTTGTGTTCAGCTTCTATTATTACCTAATACTATTGATTTTAAAATAATTGTACTTATAATAAAAATTTAGGGTGCTCAGAAGATCTACCAGGTGAAACTTTTCAGTGGCTAAAAGATCTGCATCTTGGCATTATTGTTAGATTAATGAACTATGTTTCAGCATGTTTTGTTGTATTTTTTGTTGTTGTTCTTGTATGTTGTATTTTTTTTTTTCGTTGTTCTTTTTTTTTTCTGTAACTGTTCATAATCTGCCATTGGAAATAAATAATAAAAATTTAAAAAAACGGAATAATTATGCTTAAATAGATGATTAAACCTATTAAATGACTCCAATAGAGTAAACTAGTGCTCTCCGCCAAAGTTAATGGAAAAGACCAATATTATTCCAAAATCCCTAATAGAGTTAAGCCAAGTAAATGCAATTCGAAAGCTCCCAACCACAGTCACACTGGGAGCAAAAGAACAAACACGTCTGCTTCGAACAATCCAAAAACCAAACGAGATCACGCGAAATCACGTTTTAAAACTCGGGAACTTCATTCTGTTGTTGGGCGATGGACTTTTCTCTTCTGAAGAATGGCAACATGCAAATAGACAAATGATTCGCGCGAGAGCCATCGACTTCATTGGGGTATGAAGGCACCTCTTTTGAAGAAGACAGAAACAATGTTACTTCATTAGCATGTAGTCGGAAATAAAAGGCATACTTATAGATGCGCATGAAGGGCTAAAGTTAAGAGGAAAGATGGAGGATATATAAATGCAGTAGGAATGAATTTAAAATAGTATCATACTGTTCTGGTACCTTTTGATACAGCAGATATTTTGTAAAACATTACATCTAAAGTTGAAGAATTGAACTGCTTTGTAACGTTTTAAATATTTCTTGCTACTTCTTCACCAAGACAAAATAAAACACATGATGTAGTGGTGTGAGTACGGGCAACCTGAATGTAACAGGGTTGAGATACTTGAGACACCCGTTGGAGAACTCGCAGCTCTATTGGCACATGCACTAACACTATACACATACAATATTAGAGACGTCCAATATTTAACACAATTACAATCATATATTTATAGATTAGACAAAGGATTTCTAATTCCATTTCTAAGCTAAAAAAATCCCGATAGTCAGCTTAGCGCAGGAAGCGCGAACTATAATTCCTGTCCGACTGAGTCCGTTGGCCAACTAATGCACCGGGATGAGCTAAATATATTTCCTCTCAGTATGAGAGACTATAAACTAAACAATTATGAGCGCAGATTGCGCTGTACTTCCTCCCAGGTGAGAGTCTCTAGGCTGACTGACTATTTCTCCTGAATGCCGAAGGATGCTAATGGGTAGGAGGAATCACGGTTACAATACTAGTTTTTTATTTGTAAAACAAGTAATAAACTGGACATTAAAAGTTCGAATCTTCTAAAATGCATATTTCTTTTTCCAATATTATTAAAAATGTTTATAAATTAAAATTAAAATAGAAGAAGACATAAGGACACTGTCATGTTTCATTATATACTACATATTGTTTTTACTCATATGCAAAATTTTAAAGATCAGAAAATTACTCACCAGAATTTAAGAAAAGAAAATAACAAGGATCTTCTACACGTAGGTTAAACATATCACAATAATACAATTTTATCCACACATGCTATTATATCACCACCATTCTATCGCGAAAAGGTAAAAAAAAAGTTTCAAATTATTAAAACGTTACATTTTTTACTGCATTAAAATAAACCTTAAAATACTATTTGAAGAAATGATACGACAGAATAAAAATACAAATAAAAAATAACAAAGTGGAAAAAAAGCAAACGATATTTTTAAAATGGGCAAAAATATTGAGGCTTACCAAGAAGTACAAATACATGCCGTCCAGCTGTCTCAGCGGTTAAGTAGTTTTGCAATTACAAATCCAAAAGATTGAACAAATGTAAGCTCAATTTCTCGATTTTCCTTTTTTCGACACTCCTTTTCAATTGTTCGGCTAATTACTTTAATTTTTTGTTAAATATGTATTAATTATAACACTAAATGTATTTTACTGAGATGAAGTCGAAAATACATTTATTATAGTTATAATGATGCGTTATTATTATAATGAAGTTTGTGATACATTTATAATGTTAGTTTGATTATTATTACAGATATATTTACTGAAATCAATCGAATACAAACTTCGATACTGCATGTATATTTCTTTTTTCAATATTATTAAAAATGTTTGTAAATTTAAATAGAAAAGAATATAATAAATTTAAATAGAAAGAAGACTTTATCATATTTCATTATACACTAAAGAGCCAAAACATTATGACCGCCTGTCAATAACGAGTTGGCCTGCAGCCTTTCCCATCACACACAGAAGTAAGTGAAAGAATGATTCTTCAGACTCTCAGTAGTAGTTAAATACCACTTCCACCTGATCACGTGCCTTCCACGTCATCCAGGCGAGTTTCATTGCAAAATGTAGGGGTGGTCATAATGTTTTGGCTCCTGAGTGTATATATGAGACAATGTTTTTACATATGCACAAAATTCTAAAGATCAGAAAATTATTTAACAAAATTTAAGAAAGAAATTAACATAGGTTAAACATATCACGATATTACCATTCTATCACAGAACAGAAAAAAAAATATTTAACGTATTAAGAATTTGATGTTTAATTGTATTAAAAGAAACTTCCAAATACAATTTGAGGAAATAATACGGTAGGAAAAGAATACAAAAAAAAAAAAAAAAAAAAAGCAAACGATATTTTAAAAACGGACGAAAAAGGATGAGGCTGACCATGAAGCACAAGGCAAACTGCCATACAGATTTCTTAGCGGTTAAGTAATATTTTAATTAGAAATCCCAAAAAGTTTAACAAATGTATGCTAAATTTATCCTAAAACTCAATTTTGTTAAATATGCAAATTATCAGTTGTAACAATAAATATATTTTTACTGAAATGAAATTGGAAATAATTTCGATATATATATATATAATGATGTTTCATTATTTTAAAGATGTTTGTGACAAATTTATCATGATAGTTTGATTATTATTACAGATATATCTACTTCAAATTAATAAAATACAAATTTCTGAGAATGCTAGAATTTACCTCATATGAAACTTTTCAATTAATTAATGCATACAAAGGACGTTGGATAGAATGGGCATCGAATGACATGCCGAATACATATAATTTGATTCAAAAGACAACTGCTCTGGTGTTCACAAAGTTATTATTCATGACTTGTTGTTTCTAATCTCGCAAATTCTTTGATCTCGACTGCAGTGTGGTGTAACACTTTTCAGAATGTTCTGAAATAACAAAACCTCCAAAGAGATGTCATTCGATTTTGAACGTTTTACGTTTATTTGGATTCACGATTTGAATTCATTTCCAGTTTAGCAATCGATTTTAAGGAAAATATGTCTCTAGGTTATTATTTTAAGAAACATTTAAAATAATAATAATAAAATTATGGATAAGAAACCTGCAAAACCAAAAATTTAAGAGTCTGCTATTTAAATTCGTACTAGAATTACACTGTATAAAAAATATTTTAATTAAAACTCCGTTCAGTAAAAAAATTATCACAATATATATGTACATCACTGAACGACAATTTCAAAAGAAAAATAAATAAATATTCCTTTTATTCACTGTTATTGTAAGCTATAAAATATTTAATACTAGATATTACATTCCAGGGAATGAATGGCCGAGTGGCTAGCGCTCTGGCGCTCGGTACCACAGGTTTCGGGTTCGAGTCCCGGTGGTGCAATGGATGTTTGTAGTGGTTCGGAATCACTTTAAAATGTAGGTCCCGGTCTAATATTCTACCTATGGGTGCTCACAACAGTAGCTGCGCCTTTTCTCTTCAACAGTGAGCAAACACGAATTTGTGGGCTTGGTCAGATGTCTACCAAGTGGGATAAGAAACAACAAAAATACAACTAGTTTCCTGGTGGTGGCATGGATGTTTGTAGTGGTTCGAATCCACTTTAAACCGTAGGTCCCGGTTCTAATAAGATCGTAGAGCGTTGCGGGGGCATTGTTACTCCGCGTCCGTATCTTTAAGTTACACGCGCCCCTGGTTAATGCAAAGTGAGTAACGTCTGTGCAGCGCTTGCCTTAAGGCTTTCAAGACCAAGCTGTCTAAGTGTTTGCCAGCTGTATTAGAAATAAAAAAATTACATTCCAGTAATCGAGTTCACCTTTTTAAATGTTCATCTTCATTTGCGCAACAGCCACAAGGTTGGCCAAGACTGTCTGTCTAGTGGCAGATTCAAAATATAGGATGTTTCCTCTTTAGCAGTAGAGTTGTCAGCCCGACGCTCTATAATCATTATTACGCAGGAACGTACGGTTTAAAAGTGGATTCGAACCACTACAAACGTCCATGTCACCGCCTGGATTCAAATCTGATGCCTGTGGTACCAAAGGCCAGAGGGCTAGCCAATTGGCCATTAGGCCAACCAATGAAGATGAAAATGGATTTGAACAAACGAATGCTACATTTCTGGAAATCCCTTTTTCTGATTCTTCCGTCAAATTCTTTCTCAATTTTGCTAAATATGTATCAATTATAACAGTAAATATATTTTACTGAAATGAAATTCAAAGAAATAATTTCGATATATTTATAATGAGGCTTTATTATTATAATGATGTTTGTTGATACATTTATAATGCTAGTTTGATCATTATTCTAGATACATTTACTTCAAATAAATAAAATACAAACTTCTGAGAATGAAAGAATTCAACAACTGCATGAAACTTTTTTTTGGTTAATGCATACAAAAAGAACATTCGACAGAATGTGCATCCAATTACATAGGAAGAAATTCATATATTTTTTTTTCTTTCTAATGCAGCTGGCAAACACTTAGTCAGCTTGGTCTTGATGCCTTAAGGCAAGCGCTGCAAGACGTACTCACTTTGCATTACCCAGGGGCGCGTGTAACTTGAAGATAAGCCACGGACGCGGGTAACAATGCCCCCGCAACACTCTACGATCTATTAGACCGGGACCTACACTTTAAAGTGGATTCCGAACCACTACAAACAACCATGGCTCCGCCGCAAGACTCGAACTGCATGAAACCTGTGGTACTGAGCGCCACAAAGCGCTAGCCACTGGCCATTCAGGCCCCGAATTCATATAATTCAATTGAAAAGACAACTGCTTGGATATTCGCAAAGTTATTATTCATGACTTGTACTTATAATCTGGCAAATCCTTTGATCTCGTCTGCAATGTGCTGGAACACTTTTCAGAATGCTCTGGAGTAACAAAAGAGCAACAACCCCCAAAGAGATGCAATTCGATTCCGAAAGATGTTTCTCATTGAAACGTTTTATATTTATTTGGATTCACAATTTTAATTTAGTTCCGGTTTAGCAATTGGTTTTAAGGAAAATTTGTCACTCGGTTATTATTTTTAAAAAAAATGAAACAATAAAAAAAAGATCTCTTATCTGATTCTTCCATCTTATTAATTTCTCAGTTTTGTTAAATATGTACCAATTATCAGTTACACAGTAATTGCATTTTACTGAGATGAAATTAGAAATAATTTTGATGTATTTATAATGATGTTTCATTATTATAATGATGGTTGTGATACATTTGTAATGTTATCTTTATTATTATTACAGATACATTTAATAAAGCACCAACTTCAATATTTCTGAGAATGCAAATTTTAACAACTGAATGAAAGTTTTCAATTAATGAATGGGCATCGAATTGCATGTGGAATGTACACTCAAGAGCCAAATCGTATGACCACCCCTACATTTTGCAATGAACTCGCCTGGATGACGTGGAAGGCACATGATCAGGTGGAAGTGGTATTAACGTAATGGTAGGTGTTACGTTAATACCACTTCCATCTGAGTGTATATAATTCGATTGAAAAGACAACTGCTCTGGTGTTGGCAAAGTTATTATTCATGACTTGTATTTCTAATCTCGCAAATCCTATGATCTCGTCTGCAGTGTGGTGGAACACTTTTCAGAATGTTCTGGAATAACAAAAACGCAACAACCTCCAGAGAGATGTCATTCGATTTTGAAAGATGTTTCGCATTTGGAACGTTTTATGTTTATTTGGATTCGCAATTTGAATTTATTTCCAGTTTAACAACTGGTTTTAGGAAAAATTTGTCACTCGATTTGTTATTTAAGAAAAAAAAAATATCGGTTTAGAAGCCTACAAAACTACAATTAAAATTTAAAGCGTGTTATTTAAAATTCGTAGTAGATTACAATGTCGGCCTGATGGCCAAGAAAGTAGCTATGTGGCGCTGGGTACCAGGGAGTTTCAGGTTCGGGTCTCGGCGGTGCCATGGATGTTTGTAATGGTTTTGGAATCCACTTTAAACCGTAGGCGAAAGTGTAATATGACTGTAGAGCGTTGGGCTTACACTCAAAAAAAGAAAACATCTCGCGTCTTGAAATCTGCCAGTAGGCAGACGGCCTTGGTTTAGTCTGTCACTCTACGGTAATTCTTTGCACACTTTAGGCTAAATAGACCTGGACCTACAGTTTAACGTGGATTCAGAATCACTGACAAACATCCATGCCACTGCCAGGATTCGAACCAGAAGCCTGCGTCATTCGACAAACGTCGAATTCTGCGTCAAAGGCAGAATGGTACATGCCAAGACGGCCCAATGAAGAAGTAGAACAAATGTATGCTAAATTCCTCGAAACATTTTTATGACTATTTCGTCTGATTAATTTCTCAATTTTGTTAAATATGTCAATTATCAGTTATAACAGTAAATATATTTACTGAAACGAAATTAGAAATAATTTTGATATATTTATAATGATGTTTCATTATCATAATGATAGTTTGTGATACATTTATAATCTTAGTTTAATTATTATTCTAGATATATCTACTTCAAATTAATAAGATACAAACTTCGATATTTCTGAGAATGCAAGAGTTTAACAACTACATGAAACTTTTCAATTAATGAATGCATACAAAGGACGTTCGACAGAATGCGCATCGAATTACATGTCGAATACATATAACTCGATGAAAACACAACTGCTCTGGTTTCTCAAAGTTATTATTCATGCCTCGTGTTTCTAATCTCGCAAATCCTTTGATCTCGTCTGCAACGTGGTGGAACACTTTTCGGAATGTTCTGGAATAACAAAAAAAGAGCAACAGACGCCCAAAGAGATGTGATTCGATTTGGAAAGATGTTTCGCATTTGAAACGTTTTATGTTTATTTGTATTCACAATTTGAATTTATTTCCAGTTTAACAGTTAATTTTAAGAAAAATCTGTCTTTCGGTTATTATTTAATAGAAAATTTTAAAATAATAAAAAAGTAGAGTGTTAAGATACTTACACAAAACTTAAATTAAAATTCGTTATTTAAATTCATACTAGAATTACACTGTATGAAAAAAAGGTCAATATTCTTGTAAACTATAATATATTTTATACATTACCCTTTACATTTACCTTTATATTTCCTTGTCTTTTACATTTATATTTCTTTGAATTTGACATTATCATATTTACAATTATATTTTTCTGCACTTTGCATTTTTTAATTAACATTTATATTTCCTTGCATTTCATATTTTTCAAAATAGCATTTATATTTTTGTATTTCACATATTCTAATTAACTTATACATATATCCTTACATTTAGCATTTTCTAATTAACATTTATATTTCCTTGCATTTTACATTATCATATTTACAACTATATTTTTTTTTTTTTTTGCATTTCACATTTTCATATTCACTAACTACTCTGTAAAACGTCTTATGTAAAATATTCTGTTTTATTAAATAGAAACATGTCTAAACATGTTAAAATCTAATCATGATTATAATGATGCCGTATTCACGTGAAGCACAAACTCACTAATCTTCGATGGATGATTACCAAAACCTCAAATGAGGTTGGGTTTCTTGCTGCCACTGCAATTTGAACCCAATACATTTAAAGGCGTCGTCTGACTAGAGGATTCACAACCTTCTACAACTTCTACAGAAATATATTGTAAGTACGTCTGTTCGTTCTGTGTAAGAGCGTCTTTTCGTTCTTTCATGCAAGTACGTCTTTTCGTTCTTTCATGTAAGTACGTCTTTTCGTTCTTTCGCGTAAATACGTCTTTACATTCTTTCATGTAAGTACGTCCTTTCAATGACCTTTAATCTTATCAACATTTAATGATGATGTTGTGCTCACGTGAGGCAAAAACACACTAATCTTCGACTGAGGAACAACATAACCTCAAATGAGGTTGCATTTCTTGGTGGCACTGCAATTTGAATCCCATCCATTTAATAGCGGGAAGATGATTCATAACTTTCTACCAATTCTACGAATATCATGAAAACATTTTCTGGAATACATATTTATCGTGACACTCGTATTTAAGAGAGAAAAAGAAACATTCGATCTAAATTTCGAACATATCTCAGTCAGTTACGCTATCCACAAATCCTTGCCAAACTAAAATAATTCAATAAACATACATGAAATACGAATGAAATAAAACAAAAAAGAGCAATTTATTTTATTATCTATAGAAAATTGATCGCGAGCACTATATGCATGTTAAAATATCTATTTCCCCATGTGCGTATAGCAATCGTTAGCAAACTTAAAGCTTTGATATCTTTTAGAAGTACATAACATTTAGGAACTTGAAATACACTCAAGAGAAAAATCTATTGACGGTTTCAAAACTCTTAAAAGAAATAAAACAAAAACAAGGAATGGAATAAGTATAATGACATGTTCCCTGAATCGATGTTGATATCCCCAACACATCTTCTTCTCGAGTAAACAAGTTTTGCCCAATACTTCTCTCCCCCTCAATTTTCCATAATTCCCTTTTCAAACGTTCCCTTTTATTTCTGGAAAAGTTTTACAGTACACAAATTGGAAAAAAGGAAACAAAAAGTTTTGCTCTTGTGAGAAATAACGAAGAGGAAATTGAACGGAATCTGATTTGGAATAACTGGATGTACCAAAAAGGAAGCGATCCTTTCTGTATAGGACTGAACAGAAAACAAAGCTGTAAGCGTGCGCAATAACAATGGAATGAAGAAAGAAGAGACTTATTGGGATGAAATTCCGTGTCTTTACAGAGTGCATGAGGTAAATTTAGGTAATATATCAAGTTTCCATAAATATATAGAATGTAATTAGAAATCTATAGCCTTAAAACCATAACAAAAAGATATTAATTTCATTGTATTGTAACGTTTCGACCTCTACTAGACCTGTAACGTCTTCAAGAAGAGGACTACATTCAGGTTCATGGGAACACTTTAATTTTTTTTATTTACAAGTACTATATATATATATATATATACAAGCACCATATATATCCAATACATTTAAAGACAGCATCTGGGTGAATGGTTCACAATTTTCTATTCGTCTATGAACCTCACAGAAAGATTTTGCAAGTACCTCATTTCGTACTTTCATATAGATACGTCTTTTTTGAGGACTTTTAATACTATCAACATTTAATGATGATGTCGTATTCACGTGAGACACAAACACACTCATCTTTAATGTAGGATAACCATAACCTCAAAGAGGTTGGAATATCTTGGTTCCACTGCAATTTGAATCTAATACACTTAAAAGGCAGCATCTGGATAGACGATTCACAACTTTGTAGCACTTCTACGGGCCTCACAGAAAGTATTTCTGGACTACATATTAATCGTAACTCCCTGGTAGAGATAAATAAACATTCGATTTACATTTCGAACACAGCTCTGTCAGTTCGAAAACATTTTAGCTATCAACCAGTCTTTACCAAGCAACAATAATTCAATAAAAATACAACGAAACTAGAATGAAATAAAACACAGAAAGTGCAATTCCTCTTATTATCAATGGAAAATTGATCAAGAGCCCTATAAGCATGCTAAAATATCTATTTTCCCAACATATGTATAGTACTCGTTAGCAAACTTAAAAAGCTTAGAAATCTTTCTGAAGCACACAACATTCAGGAATCTGAAAAAAAACACTCAAGAAGAAAAATCTATTGACAATTTCAAAACTCTTAAAAGAAAAAACAAAAACAACAAGGAATGAAACAAGTATAATGACATGTTCCACACAATCGATGTTGATATCCCCAACGGATCCTCTTCTCGAGTAAACAAGTTTTGCCCAATACTTCTCTCTCCCCATTCAATTTTTTCATAATTCCCTTTTCAAACGTTCGCTTTATTTCTGGAAAAGTTTTACAGTACACCAAATTGGAAAGGAAACAAAAGTTTTTCTTTTGTGAGAAATAACGAAAAGGAAATTGAGACGGAATCTGATTTGGAATAACTGGATGTACCAAAAGGAAGCGATCCTTTCTTTGTATCGGACCAAGAAAACAAAGCTGTATAAAGAGCACAATAACAATAGGATGAAGAAAGAAGCGATTTATTGGGACGAAATCCAATGTTTTTACAGAGGACACGAAGCGGATTTAAGTAATATAACAAGTTTCCATAACTATATAGAACATAATTAGAAATCTATAATCTTAAAACCAAATTAAAGATAGTCATTTCCTTTTATTGTACTGTCTCAGCCTATACTAGACCTGTAAAGGCTTCAAAGAAGAGGGCCACATTCAGGTTCATGGGAACACTTTAATTTTTATTTACCAGCACTATATACACTGAAGTGACAAAAGTCATGAGACACCTCTTAATATCGTGTCGGCCCTCCTTTCTCCCGGCAGAAGTGCAGCAACTCGACGTGGCATGGACTCTACAAGTCGTTGGAAGTCTTCTGCAGGAATATTGAGCCATGCTGTCTCGATAGACGTCCATAATTGTGAAAGCGTTGATGGTGCAGGATTTTGGGCACGAACAGACCTCTCGATGATGTCCCATAAATGCTCGATGGGATTCATGTCGGGCGATCTAGGTGGACAGATCATTCGTTGGAATTGTCCAGAATGTTCTTCAAACCAATCGCGAACAGTTGTGGCCGGTGACATGGCGCATTGTCATCCATAAAAATCGCATCGTTGTTTGATGGGATTTTTATGGATGAGATTTAAGTGATCTCCAAGTAGCTGAACATAAGCATTTCCAGTCAATGTTCGGTCCAGTCACCAGAGGACCAAGTCCATGCCATGAAAACAGCCCACACCATTACGGAGCCACCACCAGCTTGAACAGTGCCTTGCTGACAGTTTGGGTTCATGGCTTCGTGGGGTCTGCGCCACACTCGAACCCTACCATCAGCTCTTACCAACTGAAATCGTGACTCATCGGACCAGGCCACGGTTTTCCATTCATCTAGGGACCAACCAAATGCTCACGTGCCCACGAGAGTCGCTGCAAGCGATGTCGTTCTGTCAGTAAAGGCACTCGAGTCGGTCTTCTGCTGGAATAGCCCAAAAAGCCAAATTTCTCCGCACAGTTCTAACAGACAAGTCCCTTGTACGTCCCACATTGATTTCTGCGGTTATTTGACGCAGTGTTGCTTGTCTGTTAGAATTTACGACTCTGCAGACGTCGCCGGTCTCGGTCGTTAAGTGCAGGCGGTCGACCACTGCGCTGTCCATGGTGGGATGTTATGCCTGAAATTTCATACTCTCGGCACCTCTTGTCACAGTGGATCTGGGAATGTTGAATTCCTAACGATTTCGAAATGGCATGACCCATGCGTCTAGCTCCAACTAACATTCCACATTCAAAGTCTGTTAATTCCCGTCGTGCGGTCATCATCACGTCAAAACCTCTTCACATGAATAACTTGAACAGAAATGAAAGTTCTGCGCGAAAGCACTGCGCATTTATACCTGTTCTACGCGATGCTACTGCCATCTGAAAATTTGCATATTGCTATCCCAAGACTTTTGTCACTTCAGTGTATATCCAATAGATTTTAAGGCATCATCTAGGTAGATGGCTCACAACTTTCTACCACTTCTACGAACCTCACAGAAATATTTTGTAAGTACGTCTTTTCGTTCTTTCTTGTAGATACATCTTTTGGGGACTTTAAATCCCTCAGCATATAATGAAGATGTCGCGTTCACGTGAGATACAAACACACTCATATTGGAAGAGAATTACCAAAATATCAAAAGTGGTTAGATTTCTTGGTGCCACTGTGATTTGAATCCAATACATTTAATGGCAGGTATATGATTCACACCTTCCTACTATTTCTAGAAACTTCACAGAAGTATTTTGTGAGTACGCATTTTCGATAACCTTTAATCCTATCAACACTTAACGATGATTGCGATGATGTTGTATTAACGTATGGACAAACACAATCATCTTGGATTTAGGATTACCATAACTTCAAAGGAGGTTGGATTTCTTGGTGCCACTGCGATTTGAATCCCAATACATTTAAAAGCAGCATCTGGGTAGACGATTCAGAACTTTCTACCACTTCTACGAACCTCACAGAAAGTTTTCTGGACTACCTATTTATTGTAACTCCTGGCAGAGATAAGCGAACATTCGATTTAGATTCTGTCATTTCGGAAACCTCTTTACGCTATCAACAAATCCTTACGAAGCAACACAAATTCAATAAAGATACTACAGAAATACAAATGACATAAAACAAAACAAAAGGCAATTTGTTGCATTATCAATGGATAATTGGTCACGAGGGCTATAAGCATGTTAAAAAATATCTATTTTTTTCCAATATGTGTACAGCACTCGTTAAGCTAAAACTGAGAAATCTTTCTGAAGCACATAAGAACGAAATTTGAAATACACTCAAGAAAAATTTATTGACAGTTTCAAAACTCTTAAAAGATAAAAACAAGGAATGAAATAAGTATAATGACATGTTCCTCGAATCGATGTTGGTATCCCAACAGATCTTCTTCTCAGTCAGCAAGTTTTGCCCAATACTTCTCTCCTCAATTTTTCCATAATTCCCTTTTCAAACGTTCCCTTTATTCCTGGAAATGTTTACAGGATACCAAATTGGAAAGCTGGAGTTGGAACAAAAAGTTTTTTTTTTTGTGAGAAATAACGAGAGGGAAATTGAACGGAATCTGATTTGGAATAACTGGATGTACCGAAAGGAAGCGATCCTCTCTGTATTGAACCGACGAAAACAAAAAGCGCAATAACAATAGGAGGAAGAAAGAAGCGATTTATTGGGATGAAATTCCGTGTCTTCATAGATGGCATCAGGTGGATTTAGGTAATATAACAAATTTTCATAAATCTATAGCCTTAAAACCAAATTAAAGACATTTATTTCCATTGTATTGTAACGTCTCAGCCTACATTATACGTATTTTTTACAGAAAGTAACAGAAATCTACAGCCTTAAAAACAAATTAAAGATATTCATTTCCATTGTATTGTAATATTTCGGCCTATATTATATCTATAAAATTTATTTGCCTGTATTGTACCTATTTTTACAGAATGTAATTAGAAATCTACAGATTTAAAATCAAATCAAAAAGATATTAAGTTCATTGTATTGTATCGTCTCGGTCTATACTAGACCTCTAACGGCTTCAAAAGGGCCACGTTCAGGTCCATGAACACTTTAATTTTTATTTACAAGCACCATATATATATATATAATGAGCTTCTGGTGTTATACAATGAAGTGAAAATTAAATATATATTTGATAATAAATGAAATATTAAGTTCACTCAAGGTCAGGAGGTTTTCAAGAGTTCTCGAGTCTACGTCGAATCTAAATGGATGGTCTCTTTAACACCTTTGTGAACTCATAAATGAAAAACAGGCAATATCTGTATTATATATTCGCAAGAATATTATTTAAGCTCAGAAGTGAATTTTTCTCATCATTTGGCAGTTAATTTTTGAATATATGACCCACACGCCAATAATGTTTTTTTTTAATACATTGTTTTTCACTACTTTGGTTATTATAAAATAAATACTATATTTCGTCCCAAGAGTAGTAATAAATCTCGCGGGCCGCTAGTTGGCCATCCCTGCTCTAGCCAGTCATTAAAGCAGATTGTAATAACGGTTACTTTCAACTTTGAAAAGCACTAAAAGAAGCAATCTCAAACATTTCAACCACCAAATTAACAATCACACGTTCCTCGCCAAGTGATCCCAGAAATCCAGTGGATTGATACGGAACGCAATAATTTAACCGAGCTAAGCATTAATCTTACTGAAGCAGCCACAGTCACATCTTACCAGAAAAAAATGGAAAATTAATTAGCATATTTACTTGAGGCACGTATTGCCCCCTTTCTCGGCTCTCACGCTAACTTTGGAGCAAAGTAGACTATCTGAGAGGTTTCCGAATAGTTAGAACACTCTTTGACTTTAGTCAGAGATTATGAAGAGCACTACCATGTCAAACGAGACTTTTATTGTCTTTTGATACTCGTGAAGTCTTAGAGCTAAAATTTTATTTTTAAGTAAGTTATTGTTATTACATAAATTTCTGTCATACACAGAGAGATTATAATTAAGTCCCACTTTCAAAACGCTGTAAAAAAAAAAGAACCACGCGTCACAGTGAGTTCAAATTTGAACTGAAGATACTTGAAGAAGGGAGAAACGGTACGACATCAAAAAAAAAGTTCCAAAGTGTATTAATAGATGACGGTTTTAAGCCGGAATACAGAAAGTGAATTCGGTTGGCAGTGATATTTTGAATCGAAATGACAACATATTTGGCATGGGGTGCACATTAAACCAACAATTGCGTTCAATGTGCTTGATTGATGCCTTTCGGTTTTCGACGAAAAAATGACTTTCAAGTCAAATAAAGGTTGTGACACTGTGTGTGGAAGCCCATCCACCACGACAAGATCATACCAAATTGGATGGGAAATATCGGTGGAACTTTTTTTGATGCCAGCTACCAGTTTCCACTTTCGTCAAGTAAAAACTTCAATTTGAATTCATTGTGACGAGTGGGTTTTTTTTTACAGCATTTTGAAAGTGTACTTTTAAATTATAAATACCCTGTATATTGCTTCTTCATTAAAATAAGCTTAAACCTAATAATCTTTTGTTCTTTAGCTAATACTCTCTCTTATAAATCGAACAAAACAACTTCTATATTTTTACTAAATATTAGGAATTTGTGAGGTTTAAAAAAATGATGCATATCAATCTACATTAAGCAAATAATTTTCCAAAAAAAGTGATGCAAATTTGTGAATCCATAATAAGTGATTTATCTTATAATAAAACTACCTAAATAAACTATCAGTCAAATAAAATGAATCAAAAATTTGATTACATAATCAATTGATTTTTTATTAAATTTAAAACATATCAATAAATAATCAACTGATGAAAATTGATTTGATCTATCAAAAACAACTACTATCAAAGATTTCCTTACATTACACATCAAAATTTATATCATACACAAGAATTTATGTCGACACGACGATTTTGAAGGTTTCAATTTTATTCAATCATTTCATATCAGTTAAGCAAAAGTCAAATTAAATTTATCTGAATAAATTTACGGAGGAAAAATTCATGTACTGGAAAATTTCATTTAAGATATTTGCTGAAGATTTTTTGGTCATTCTAAGACTGATTACAGACGATTAATATAAAATTTGTGAACGGTAAAAAAAAAATCTCGTGCTATTTCTTTAAAATTATTAAATATATTTTTCTTATTTGTCATTTAATTGCCATTGTGGATTTTTATACCCTAAAAATAAATTTTTATATTTGCATATATATTAAATATTAAAAATTGCTGAAGAAATGAAAACTTTCCACTTTTACAAGACATTTTTTTTTGAAATTAAATTGCAGCTAAATGTTTTTACTTGACTAAACTTATGCTTATTGAGAAAAATTATTGCAAATACAATTTATGAGGGAAAGGTAAATAATTAAAATAAAAAAATAATACTTGTTGAAAATGAAAAATCAAATTTATGTTTACATATTAAATTTCTGCTATTAATTTCTGAATCGATAAAAATTACATGGAAAATATAAATCATATTTTTTGAAATATTTCGTTTTCCAAATAATGAATATCAATTTTTTTTTTTTAAAAATATATCAGTGTCTTGATAATGGCAGTGAACAAAAAGATACCCTATGGTGAAATGTATAAATATAAATGGAAAAAATAAATAAATAAATGGAAAAAATAAATAAATAAATAAAAAAAAATAAATAAATAAGATTAAATTCAACTATTTAAAAAAAGGGTATATTTTTATTTCTTATTACATTAATTTACTGAAAAACTAACGTTTCTGTGGGTTATGAAAGTAATGATAAGAGTAAAAAGTATGCACCACTACAAAATGGTTGGGAATTTAATCTTTGTTTATTTTCATTATTATTTTCCATTTGTTGTTTATTTCATTCTCACTCTCGTTTACTGATATATTTTAAAAAATTGATATTCATAACAAGCTCCCATATTTCCAGCCTGAGGAAGTAATACTC